>JANHFP010006233.1:237857-248733 GCA_032468135.1 Calamaria suluensis | reverse complement strand
CTCTCCTCTCCTCTCCTCTCCTCTCCTCTCCTCTCCTCTCCTCTCCTCTCCTCTCCTCTCCTCTCCTCTCCTCTCCAGACTTTTCTTTTCTGCTCTCCCGACTGTAGTCAACGTTCCACATTTTTTATGAGTGCAGACATATCACTGCTCGGTTGGAAATCTGTTTTTCCCCTTTAATATTTTATCTCGCACACAGAGTGTTATCCTAAGTGCCAATTAACTGCAGGACATGGGCATTGATTGATCATTTAAGCAATGTGTGAAAAAACCCACTTCTTTCAGGGGCTGAATGGCTATGCAATCAATGGGACCTTGCATTATTCCCTCCAAGTATTTAATAGGAACAAGCTAACACCAAATGTCTCCTTTGTTAATACCTATTGGATCATTAGCCCCCAAATGCCACCATGTCATCATCAGTCCAAAGTTAATTATTAGGCAAAGTGTAATAGACTGAGAGGTTGATTCTTTTTGAAGATCCATCAAAAGGAAGGTGGGCTGAAACAATATACAGGGGAAGAAGGATAATGGCAGGTGCAAATATTATCACTATTCACCTTAGGCTGTTGTTGGAAAATGCAGAGATGTGAGCAGAACAACTGAAACTAGAAGTGTACACCAGGGATGTCAAACTCGATTTCATTGAAGGCCACACCAGGGTTTTGTTTGACCTTGGGGGTCCCAAATAGGCATGGCCAGCTCAACGCCACTCGTGTCGGGGTGGGAAGATCAAAGGCCAACAGGACATAATTAAGGTTGCTAATTTTTGGAGATTTTTTTTTTCAACTGTTGTTGCTGTTTTTGCCCTTCCTCACAAAGAACACATGAAATTTAAGATAATTCAGCATGTTTTATTGTGGCAAAAATGAAAAACGTCAGTGAGGACTCTTGCTATGTTTGAGATAATCCAAAACTGCAAAGAGGGCCAGATGTTTAAAAGCAAAGAAAGAGGGAAAATGACAGACAGAGGCTAGCTTAATTAGAGGAAGAGTGCATGAGGCACTGTATGAAACTCTCCACTTATGTTATTGATGTTATTGAGTTGTTTAATACCTTTCAGAACACTTTCAGAAAGGATCAACTTGGGTGAAATCCAGAAGGTTCGGACAGGTTTCCACCAGTGGAAATTTTGAGTAGTTTGGAGAATGGGCAAATACCTCTGGCTGGCCCCAGAGTAAGGTGGGAATGGAGATTTTGCAATACCCTTCCCCCAGGAGTGGGTAAAGAATAGGGATTTTGCAGTATCCTTCCCCTGCCACACCCTCCAAGCCACATCCACCAAGCCACACCCACAGAACCGGTAGTAAAAAAAAAAGGATTTCACCACTGGATCAGCTGGAAGTCAAATTTAGGTGGTTCAAAAATTATTAAATGGCTTCAGGGAAATTGGATCCTTCTTTTGAAAGTGAGGATGGACATAATTTATTTCTCTGCAGACACAACCACAAACATGAGACAGGCAGATCAAAACTTGACCAGTGGGTCTATTTTTTCTTTCTCCATGGAGCTAAAATTCCTCACAATGTCTTGCGGAGAATTTTAACATACTTTATCCCTGGAGGTTAAAGTTGCTACTATTTTCTGAGGCCTATTTTCTTTTTCTTTTTTTCTTTTCTTTTTTTTAAATGTGTTTTATTTTTTAAAAACAAAGAAGAGACACAACACACACAAACATAAAACATAATTATACATAACGTTCAGCTTCGTAATGGTAATCTTCTGTTTACATTATTCCCCTGTTCTTTTTTACAAGTATTTGTTATTCATAGTCCCATTTTTTTAATTTGAAGCAATGGGTGGAAACTAATCAAGGAGAGAAGCAACTTAGAACAAAGGAGAAATTTCCTGACAGTTAGAACAATTAATCAGTGGAACAACTTGCCTCCAGAAGTTGTCAATGCTCCAATACTGGAAGTTTTTAAGAAGATGCTGGATAACCATTTGTCTGAAGTGGTCTAGAGTTACCTGCCTAAGTAGGGACTAGAAGACCTCCAAGGTCCCTTCCAACTCTGTTATTCTATCACATAAAGTGATAGAATACAGAGATGTTACCAGCACTAAAAGGACAGTAGCTGGAACCGTATCTTCCAGGAGGAACCGCAGCTGATAAAAACAATTGAAGGCGTTAAACACAAGGTCCTAGACCAGTGATGGCTAACCTTTTCTGGACTGAGTGCCCAAAGCATGTGTGTGTGTGCGCAAATGTGCATGTGTGTGCCCAAACCTCCCACGTTGCAATGCATGCATGCACCCTGTGCATGCACCCCACCCCCCGCACATGGCAGAGATCTGAAGACCAAGTGGCAGGCGAGAGGTGTGCATGGATAAGCAATGGAGCTGAACTGGGGCGATGGATCACGTGCCCACAGAGAGGGAGCTGTGTGCACAGAGTTGGAGAATTAAGCAGATCTCAAAACTGTGACTCACTCACTCACTCACTCACTCACTCACTCGCTGTTGTTGTGTCACCTGGGCACAACACTCATTCATTCATTCATTCATTCATTCATTCATTCATTCATTCATTCATTCATTCATGAGATTTATATGGCCAAACTCCTTGTAGCACACAATTCAGGAGCAGGAAAGTGCTGACAATAGTGTTAGAAAAACAAATACATAAGTACAAATAAATCCCCAGCCCCACCACCAAAAATATATCAAAGAAAGGTCATAACTGTACCTATTCATATCTTTAATCTTCAGACTCAAAATCTTATTGTCCCAGTGCCTGGAGTTGGGGACACTTGGGTTAAGCACTTCTTTAGAGGTCATATTCTTTCTTGCCCAATGCAACCTTCCAAGTTTTACATTTTCCTGACAAACATTATTCCATTTTGACTCTCTTATCTCCCCCTTTTCCCTTCTCTTCCCCAATCAGCCAGGTTTGCAGAAACTTCCTTCCTCCCTTCCTTTCCAGTTTTTTAACAAATAAAAAAATGCTACAATTGCCTGGCATTTTATAACCAATTTTCACTTGAAAAATGTACATATAAAAAAATGTGCTCTTTATTTTGACACATTTCATCATAAAAGAGCATTAAAATGAAAGGACTGAATATGAATACAAAACTGAATATGAGCATGTATCATCACCTTCATGTAATGACCCCATAATCCCTCGTGGGGTGGAGTATGGGCAACTGAATGGAGCTGAGTGTTTACTGGCCGGATGCCTTTCCTGTTGTCAATGCAGTTATAGTCAGCTGGTATATTCTCATTGTGCCCAGAGAGTGAAATACCCACCTCTACCTAGGATCAAACTCACAGCCTCCTGATTGTGAGGTGAGAGCTCCACCTCTAATCCACTCTGAATATGAGCATGTACGAGGACTATCCACAAAGTAGATTACGTTTTCGTCTGTAGCAACAAGGGGTGGAGCTAGCACGGCCATCTTTGTGTCTGGACATTCCGCAGCTCAGTCTGCATCCAGCTGTGCTAGTGGGAGGTTCGTATCATTTCCCGTTATTTCACAGCAAATGTTTGAAATGTGTGCTGCAATCAAAAATCCCACGAGTTGTGAGGTATGATCAGTGATAAGGTTTTTGTTGGCAAAAAAAAACATAAACCGATTGAAATTTATCGGCAACTGTGTGAAGTGTACGGGAACAACATAATCACTGAAGGTGGCGTGCGCCAATGGTGCATTAGTTTTAAAAATGGGCGAACTAATGTTCATGATGAACAGCAGAGTGGACATCCAAGCATTGTGACTGATGAACTGACTGGCTGACTGGCTGAAGTCTCAGGCGGCAGAATTTTTTGACGATGGAGTTGCAAAGCTTGTTCACCACCATGAATAAGTGCCTCAATTTGTTCGGTGACTATGTTGAAAAGTAGTATTTAAGTGTCACTTTCAAATGTATATAATTTTTTTCCTATACTTTGTCTTCTTTCTATCCCAAAACGTAATCTACTTTGTGGATAGCCCTCGTATACATTGATGAAAATAACTAAAACATAAGGTCAAATGCTTTTATTAGGGTATTATAGAAGTACAAATACAGCCCTTCCTCACGTAGCAACTGCTCAATTAGTGACTATTTTCAAGTGAAACAGTAATACACAGTAGTAGACAGGTCAATTTCCAACCAATGTGCATACTTATGCCTAAATTTCTGCATCTGACAACATTGTACTTGGTGCAACTAATGCTGGCATTGTTACTAGAGAGTTTTATTTAGGTGACACAGCAACAACCAGTGATCTTCAAAGTGAGCCACAGTGGCACAGTGGTTAGAGTGCAGTACTGCAGGCTAGTTTTGCTGACTGCCAGCTGACTGCAATTTGGAAACTCAAATCTCACCAGGCTCAAGGTTGACTCAGCATTCCATCCTTTCGAGGTGGATAAAATGAGAAGCCAAATTATTGGGGGCAATATACTTATTCTGTAAACTGCTTAGAAAGGGCTGTAAAAGCACTACGAAGTGGTATAAGTGCTATTGCTATTTCTCTCTCACAGTCAGATGGTTTACTTAGTGACCATTTTGCTGGAAACAATTGGGGTCTCTAAACAAGGAAACAGCATTCTAAAAAGCAGAGATATCACCCTGCCAACAAAAGTGCGTATAGTCAAGGCTATGGTTTTTCCAGTTGCAATGTATGGCTGTGAAAGTTGGACAATAAGAACGGCTGAGCTCCAAAGAATTGAGGCCTTTGAACTTTGGTGCTGGAGAAGACTTCTGCGAGTCCCTTGGCCTGCAAGGCAATCCAACCGGTCAGTCCTAGAGGAGTTCAACCCTGACTATTCTTTAGAAGGCCGAATCCTGAAGATGAAACTCAAATACTTTGGCCACCTAATGAGAAGGAAGGACTCGCTGGAGAAGAACCTAATGCTGGAAAAGATTGAGGGCCAAAGAAGAAGGGGACAACAGAGAACGAGGTGGCTGGATGGAGTCACTGAAGCAGTACGCATGAGCTTGGGTGGACTCCAGAGGATGGTGGAGGACAGGAGGGCCTGGAGAAACTTCGTCCATGGGGTCGCGATGGGTCAGAACGACTTCGCAACTAACAACAAAAACAAGGAAAGACTGTGTGTGCATGTGTATATATAAACACACATATATAAACACACCTATGCACGCACAAATATACACACAAACACCTACCTGCCCACCTAGCCTAACCTAACCAGAATCAAATCCTGGGAAATGTCTGAAAATCATACAATACAACAGTTTGTAAATTTGGACTGAGTTAAGCCTCATCTTAGAAAGGTTAAAATGTGGGAGCTTTTAAGTAGAACCATTTTTCTGGGAAGAATAAGCTCTTCAAGTTTAGAAATCCTTGGCTGAGTTTCTAAGCAAAGATGTGGGAAACTATTAATGTTTATATTAAAGATCTCCTTGAGGATTTATTATTCACTGTGGAATATGAGCAGCAATAACTTGTAAAACCTAGTCTGTCACCAGCAGCATTTTAATACCAGGCACCCCAGCAATATGAAACACTGGAAAAGGAATGGAAGCTGATGGGATGCAAATGTTAAAGCACTTCTCCTAGATTTCAAAGTTTAAACTCGGTCTGGCTTATCCTGCAGGAATGATAGAAGATGGAAAAGTTGAGCTGGGAATGAGATTATTTGACTTTAAAACATTTAAATTGTTGACAGATATTCTAATAAGCCTACAGGCAATTGTTTGCAGGCAAAACAGCCCCTAAACTTAAAAACAACTATCAGAATCTAACAGATTTTTTTTAAAAAAATGGATCACTTTCACACAGATTCTCACACTGGGTTTTGTTTATTATTTTAGGGGAGATAAAAAGCAGACCTGTCATTATCTAAACTCAATAATATGAAGTCCTTAGAGCTGTTCACACAGCTTTTTTTTAAAAAAAAATGTTATGGTCCTATTGCTGTGCAAAACTAAGCTTCGCTTTCAATATCCAGTGAACTGCAATAATAAATTTATTTATTATTTAATATATTTATTATTTAATATATTTACAGTACGCACGCTGGTGATCTTATTCACGCCCCTTACAGATCTCTTAGGAATGGGGTGAGGTCAAGAGTAGACAGTCTTAGGCTAAAATTTAGGGGGGTTTGGAGGATGAGACCACAGAGTCAGGTAGTGCATTCCAGGCATTGACCACTCTGCTGCTGAAGTCATATTTTCTGCAATCAAGTTTGGAGTGATTCACTTTAAGTTTGTATCTATTGTGTGCTTGTATTGTTATGGTTGAAGTTGAAGTAGTCCTTGACAGGTAGGATATTGCAGCAGATGATTTTATGCTTAGGTCATACCGAAGGCGGCGTAGTTCTAAATTTTCTAAGCCCAGAATTTCAAATCTGGTGGCATAAGGTATTTTGTTGCAAGCAGAGGAGTGAAGGACTCTTCTTGTGAAATATTTCTGGACATGCTCAATTGTATTAATGGCCAATATGTAGTGTGGGTTCCAGGCAGATGAGCTGTATTCGAGAATTGTTCTAGCAAATGTTTTGTATGCTCCAGTTAGTAGTGTAATATTACCGGAGAAGAAGCTACGCAAGATTAGATTTTCAACCCTTAATGATTAATTAATCAATTAATTAATATTTAATAATTTAAAAAATATTGGAAGAAAGTAACTGTAAACTAACTGATTTGGATATAACAAAATGATGGCTTCAAGGAGAATATACATAATACAAAATGATTTTTGGAATTTATTTAGAATATATTTGCATGTAATAGAAATGGATAAGCAAACCTCCAAAATTGCAGCCAAAATACCAGGAAAAATAAAATCTGTTTTGGAAAATAATGTGTATGAGAAGGATTTTTTTGCCCATGCACCTTCTCTGGCAGCAATGGAATTGTTCCTCTCTTCCGCTCAGCTAGTAACTTTTAGCTTAAAGGCTGCATCATGTGATACCTGTTAGCAATTTTCAGATAGCCAAACTTTTATAGTATTGTTTAAATACATTTTTTAAATGCTGAGATCTGGTCTTGTAGATAAGCCAAACCCAATTTTAGGTTGGTGTTTTCAAGAAAATAATTTTGGGCTTATACACAAGTATATAAAGTATTTATTTCCAGCCTTGCCTTGACAATTCCCTGGATTAATCATGGTGAGGTTTTTCAGAAGTCATTTGCCATTTCCTCCTTCCTAAGGTTGAGAGAAAGCAACTGGCTCAAGGCAACTCTGCTGGCTTTGTGCCTAAGATGCTAAAAATCCAGCTGTTGCTTCCCAAATAGTCAAAACATGCTCACATAAGGCAACTAGAGGGATTTTGTAAATCACATTTTGTAGCTAGATTCCTATAATGTCTGATTTATTCAGCTGGTAAAGCAGTGAGTCAAATAATAAATATTACATAATGCATTGTGTACATAAGTACATAATAAAGTGGTCACCAGAGGACTTCTGTTTTAATTCTAGTACTTTTTTAAATCATCATTCCTTGTGTGATATTGAAGAAGAATACCATAAAGTATACTGGTGAGAAAAGCTTTGCGGTGACTTCTTGGCTCTTGGCAAATGGGAGTTGAATTAGTCTGTGTAGAAGCCATAAATTAAATTTGGAGGGTGTTGCAAATTCCTCAACTCAAATAGCATTGGACAGCTGAGCCAAAATAGGACACTTCCAAGAAGATTCCACAACCCTGATTCAGGTGACCTTGAGAGCACAGAGAAATTCCAGTTTACAACACTGCTCTTGCACCAGTTCCAAAATGATTTCACAACCAATTGTAAACTGCTTCAAGTGACCCTGAAGGCAAAGTTAAGTTCCAAGTGGCCTCAACAGCTCTCAGAGAGAGGACTAACACCAGATGACTGCAAAGAAGTACAATCCTTCCATTTCCACCCACCACCATCCTATCAGAACAGTGGTGGGTTTCAGCAGGTTCTGACCAGCTCTGGAGAACCGGTAGTGGAAATTTTGAGCAGTTCGGAGAACCGGTAGTAACAATTCTGACTAGTCCCATCTCCATATATTCTCTGCCTCCTGAGTCCCAGCTGATTGGGAGGAAATGGGGATTTTGCAGTAACCTTCCCCTGGATTGGGGAGAGAATGAAGATTTTACAGTATCCTTCCCCTGCCATACCCACCAAAGCACATCACGTCCACCACGTCACACCCACAGAACCGGTAGTAAAAAAATTTGAAATCCACCCCTGCATCAGAACCTATCCTTCCACCCCGCCACCACCCCCACCATCATAACGGATGAAACCTCTTAGATGAGAAGCAAAATGTTTCCTCCTTCTTCCTTGAGGATAAAACATTCCAGTTGCCTTTTGGGGAAAAACAAAACCACTTTTGAGACCTGGATGATTAAGAATCTCCACAGGCTTTATAAGCCAGTTTGTATTAGCGAGTGTTGGTAACAGAAGGCATTTCTGTTACCATAGTCAGTAACTTTCCTTCTTGATCAAGGGTGAGATACCTGCAAATCCTTTAGCCATTCTGGTCAGAATTCACCTACCTGTGGCCCTTTGGAGAAGATTCAAAACTCTCTCCAAGTATGGGGCTCAAAGATGTTCCTCTTGCTTACACACATGCATTACATACAATGGTGCCCTTTTCTTTTGTAACTCTCAAGCCTTGTAAAGAAAGCAATACAACTGAAAGACACAAGATGCACTTTATTCACTGATGTATTATTTACATTTATGTCCCATCGTCATCAATCCATATCTGATGGTTTACATGGTATGAAAAATAATGTTAAAACGTTCAATTAAGCAGAAAAGTAAAAACAAGAGCCAAACGCGTTCATCAATCTAAATGAAAATATTAAAAAAACAAAACAAGAAAATAAAAGATGGATATTAGGATATTGGATAAACAGATATGATTTTATACAAATGTAAAGTGTACAGTCAGTCAATGTAAAAATGTTGTAAAAATGTATATATATTTTAATGTTTAATGTATGTATATGTCTTTTCATCTTTGTTTTGTTTGTTTGGTTGTTTTTCTAATTCATTATACCTAATAAAAACTATTTTTAAAAAAGAAAGAAAATAAAATTCCACCTTTCTGGAAAAGCTAATTTCCAGCATCTTCTTGAACTTGAGCTGGGACAGATTTATACCTGCTCCAAGGAGGCTACCAAATAGCAATTCCTTCAGGCCTCAGCTCTTTTACTTCCCAAAATCAGGGAACTAAGAATAATCTCTCCCTAGATTAGTGTTTTTCAAGTTCAGCAACTTTAAAATGTGTGTACTTCAACTCCCAGAATGCATCAGCCAGTTTAGAATTCTGGGAGTTGAAGTTCACTTAACTTAAAATTGCTGAAAAATGTTGTTCCTTTTTTCTTTCTATTCCATTTTGTATTTTCTAAACTAAAGCTATAATCTTGCAGGGAAAAAGAAACAGAAAGAAAAAAAGTGAATGGCTGTATTGCAATTTACATTCGCAATGTTGGATTTCAATCAACTTTATGGCTGAATTTTCCAGAAATTATTCCAAGTTTATAAATACAGAGAGTGCATATGATCAAAGCCACAAAAATGATTGATCATAAACATAAATGTACAGATGGATGCACAAATACACTCCTATCAGCACAATAATTTACACCAGTAGATACCACATTTTCAAAAATTGATGACAATAATCGACTGGGAAATGACATGGCTGAAGACACTGCCTGATTAGATGAAATAATTACTTTGAATTAAAATAAAGAATGGAGAAATAGGGAGATGGAAACCTAAATTGCTGGAAAAAAGGTTGTTTGAGATGTATTGTCCTTGAATAATAATTGAGAAATATCTTTCATATTTATTTATTTATTACTTTCCTCTGATAGATTCTTTTGGAGTTTTCTGCTTTGAAATAACTGAGGATGCTCTGTTTAGACTAAAGCCAGTTTTGCATAACAAGGTCAACTCCTACGGACTATTTCATTCTACTAATTCAGCTTCAGCCAGACAAGGACAAAAGCATCTGAGAAATGTTCTCAAGTCCTCTAACCCAGGAAACATTTTCTAAATGCCAAGGACAGGTTAAACTATTACAAGAACAAGCACATTATGCTACCTTGAGAAATGGCAATTATTCCATCCTGTGTCTTTTCCAATCACAGAGGAGTTTCTTCTGGGTGCTGAAGCTCAGTATTTATTACTTATTAGATTTTTATCCCACCTTCATTACTTAAAAGTAACTCAAGGCAGTGAACATACATAATACTCTTCCCTCCTGTTTTTCCCGACAACAACAACCCTTTGAGGTAGATTGGCCTCAAAGACAGTCATGAGCACAAAGTCATGCCTTAAATGGGACTAGAACTCATATTCTCCTGGCTTCCAGACCAGCACTTTAACCACTACAGAAAGCTAGCTCTGCATAGCTGGAGTTAGTCTGGTTGTAACAAGCTGGGACTAGATAAGAGCTGAAACGGATGTCAATTAAAGGCTGTTGGAAGGTTATTTCTTATCTGTCTTGCCTGCCACTTTTGAATGGAAATGATAATGGAAGGTAGAGTTCCGACTCCATCCGCTCAGAAAGTGACACAGCCACATGGTACAGATTTCGCTTTCCGAAATGGAAGCGCCAAACGAAAGATTGTCAACTGCTTCTCTCCTCTTCGTTTCTCTAGTTGAAGACAGTCACACCGTCTGCGACTGTGGAGACCTTGCCACGCATTTTGGTACGTGATAACACTTTTCTCTTTGAAATCTGATTCGGGTTGGGGTCTGCGGTTTCTTGTCCGCTGCACCGGAAGAGCTGGATTAGACATTTCCGGAACTTAAAATGAAACAATACAGGGTTACAGTCAATATTTGATCCATACATCAATGTTTATGATACCTTTAAAAAGTCCTCACCCTTGTTTCAGAAGCCCTTAATTAGAATTGATATAAGACCCCCAAAAAGAGTGACTTGTGACTTCCGTTTCCGGCTTTCTCCCGTCGGCGGCGCCCTTTGAATGGGGG
>JANHFP010006233.1:175439-189092 GCA_032468135.1 Calamaria suluensis | reverse complement strand
GAATAGAATAGAATAGAATAGAATAGAATAGAATAGAATAGAATAGAATAGAATAGAATAGAATAGAATTCTTTATTCGCCAAGTGTGATTGGACACACAAGGAATTTGTCTTGGTGCATCAGAGTGCATAAAGGAAAAAAATACTTTATAAGCTTCTCCAATCTTTTTAGTAGATGCCAGCTGGGATGAGAGAAAAATATATAGATATCGACTTGGATATTTGGAGGCCCCGTTATTTCTAGCAAAGGAGTTAATCATAAAGAGGGAAATGTTTAGTCTTAGTTTATGGCTGAAACGAACACAAACCTTTCTAGAGGTAGGCAACGGTTTTAAAAAAAACTTCCATTCAGGATTTTATCTGTTGAACCCTCCTTATTAGAAAAGCAGGGGGACATATTCCTTCCCTGTGTTTTCTAATTTATCTGATTGATGGTTTACTTTTATTGTGGACCTATATGTAAAACAATTGTTTTCTTGTATTAATGGTCAATTAATTAGTAACAAAGGGCTAAAGTTTTATTTGTTATTCTATGGTTATCAACATTAAACATATTTTAAAAGTTACTGAAAGCAAAGCAAACAAAACTTCAAACTTTTGACTGATGGATTTGGAAGAAGGGGTGAGATATGGTTGACCTTCTTGTTGGTTTTGCTATGATATTATTGCATGTAAATGCTTACTTCAATTTAAAAAGACATTGAGATTAGTTACTACAATAGCACAATGATGAATAATTCCTGCCACCACAGTACAGATAATCTACACAGATTTTATTTTGCTAGAAAGTTTGCATTCATGACATTTAAAAAAAAAAACGAGTTGATTTGTGGCTATTGTCTTTTTTGCCCATAAGAATTGGATAGAACTATAATTTTACTTTTTCTAGAATTATACTTTCCTTATGAGGCTTCTGACCTCAGCAGAACTTTGGCTGTTGCAAACCATAGCATATAGTCAAGAAGAAATCCCCATCTCCAACTTTAAAATGCTTTTAGAGGAGATAGTACTCTTATCTTTTTTCAAAACAAAGCAAAAGTGAAGGGGGAGCCGTGCTTTGACATTACCCAGCCAAGAATAGACAGGGGCTTTAAAAAATGTCTGCCCCAATATGCCTTTTTGGGTTGCATTCATTGTATATCTATTTGAGAGAAATATCATTTCTATCAAATGTAAGCAATGCTTGTATCTAGGCTCAATAAAGCATAATCTTTCACCCCCAAAGATTTCAGAGAATTATGAGAAACATAAAGAGTAAAAAAGACATATTTATGGCACAAAACATATTATGACTCTGCAGCTGCATGGGGCAATGCGGTGGAGCCATCTTAAGAACCTAGTTACACTCAGAAGCTGAGATTCCTCTAGTCTAACTACTACTTCCTATTGTTTGGAAAGAACACCTGGGTTATCTATGGCTTTGTTTATTACAGTTCAAGAACTGCAGTCATTTGAAATACACTGATCTCTCTTTTTTTTCCCTTGTCCTTTCTTTTTCTTCCTCTCCTTTGTCCCCACCCCCCTATCCCTTTTTGCTCCTTGGCTACAGACATGGCCTTTTATGATTGCTGGCAAACCTGAGAATGAACTGAAAGAAGCAGTGAACACAACTCGGTTGTGTGGCCCTACTGCCTCCTGACCCAGGATTTTTGAGCATGAGAAAAGCACCCTTCTCTGTGGATGAATGCATTTGTGCATTGTGTATATTGAACGGGTGGGGGAAGCATTTCAAGAAGGCAACAAACTGTTTTCTCATGGAACAAACAAATCTTAAAACTGAAAAGAAGACCAAATGTACTATGCCAAAGGGAAGTAAAACAATCACAAAGAACATATATTTAACTTTATTAACTTGTGTGTGTGTATATATATATATACATATATATATATATATATTGAATGTCATGCAGAAACGCCTTGCTGGTCCAAGTGTTGTTTTCTGGATCCAACCAAAATTTGCAACTTTCTATCTTTGTGTACTCCACTTTGTGAAAGACGGCGATTCCTAGAATCAATTATTCTGAAATCACATCTCTCTAAAAAGAATACACATTAAAGATATTCTATGAATATATTTTCTTCAAACAAATTTTACTATAATTTGTATATATTTTTTAATCCTTAACAGGAAAATGAAAATAGTGTACTGTGCTGTGTGGTTTTTTTAATTATATGTTTTCAAATAACGAAAGAGAGGATTACTGTTTATTTTATTTTGGGTGAGCAGATTTTACAAATCTTAAAGTGACACAATGCAAAAACCATTTGACCCCAGATTATGAAATGTTTATTTTTCTAATTAAGAAGAAGTAGACCGTATCCTTTGGGGGAAGGTTTAGATGGCTAGAAAAACAGCATGTAATGGCTGTCTCACTCAAGAAGGAAGGAAGAAACCTGTTTGTCACATTTCTAATAATTTAACTAGAAATTAGGGAGATTGTGAAATTAGCAACAAAATTTAGCAAAATTTGTAGCTCAATTCATATATTTGCATTGTCATTACTATTCATGTCTTAAATTAGAACGGGTTGTTTGCAAAGATGATAAACATGGAAAGCAGACAGTTTTATATTGTCTATGCACACTAAACAATCTAAGTTTTATAGAATTTTTTACAAGTCATACAATCTACCAGTAAGTGTTAGCATGGAATGTGTCTTTTCTAAACATTGCCAATGTAAGGCTGAAAACAGAAAAATGCTGAATAAAGGTAGGTACAATTTTTCAGTAGAATAAATCTGAAGCAGGTTTTGTTTGAAGGATTAAAGTGATTTGATTTATACTTGGAAATCACAGGTAAATTCAGAGGGTTTTCCTGTTAACTCCATTTTTTCCAATGGATTTATATGATGATCCTAAATAACTTTTTGGAAATTAGCATTAGCTCTAAATTACACATTCCTAAACAACAGACACAACACGAGAAAATAATATTTCCAGATTACATCCCAGCATATTTGTTTTTATTTATTTATTTGTCCATATTGGGTTTTTAATTAAAAATGGTGTAAAAAGGAAATATTTGAAAAGTATCAAGCAGGTCAAATATTTTTTTCTGAATCTCACAAGGATGCAGTTAATAATTTAAATTATATATGAATTAGAGATGACAATAAACATGTAACATTTTTACAGTACAATATTTGAACTTTTGCTTTGTTCTGCCATTCAGACAGTGTGTCATCCATAACCTTTCAAATAAACCAAACAAAGCAAAAGCTGAAATATTTTGTTTTATGTTTTTTTCATTCTTTTTTGTCAATCACTCTTAATACAATAATATAATATTAGAAAGATAGGCAGACCCAAGCTACCAACAGCAATGTTGTGGGCAATTAACTTGGTTGAGTCGGGTGGCTATATAAATTGAATAGATATGTAAAGTTAATTAATGCTTTCATAAAGATAGGCAACACATTATTTTCAATATTATATACTTATTAAGAAACCCAGAAATGATTTTTGGTAACTCAGAATACTCTTTAAATGATATCACCTTTATCTTCAATATCAATTAAACCTTTATATATCCAGAAATGAATCAGAATAGAGCTGGAAGTGATCATGGAGGTCTCCTAGTCCAGTCCCCTGCTCAAACAGGAGATCCTATACTATTTAAGACAACTGTCCAGTTTCTTCTTAAAAACTTCATGATGAAGAAGCACCCACAACATCTGAAGGCAAGCTGTTCCACTGGTTAATTGTTGCCACTGTTAGAAAGTTTCTCCTTAACTCCAGGTTTCTTCTTTCCTTTATTAATTTCCATCCATTCTTTCTTGTCCTGCCTTCTGTTGCTTTGGAAAAAAAATTGACCCCCTCCTCTTTGTGGCAGCCTCTCAAGTACTGGAATACTGTTCATGTCCCCCCTAGTCATCTTTTCTCTAGACTAGCCAAACTCAAATCCTGCAACTATTCTTCATGTTTTAGTCTTTGGGTCTTTCTTAATTGCTCTTTTTCCAAAGTCTCAACACCTTTTTTATAATGTGATCAAAACTGCATGCAGTATTCCAGGTGTGGTCTTACTAAGTATTTATAAAGAAGTACTAATACTTCACATGATTTTGATTCTGTGCCTCTGTTTATACAACCAAGGATTATATTAGCTTTTTTGGCTGCTGCTACACACTGCTGACTCATATTTAAGGTATCATCCACTAGGACGCTAAGGTTGCTCTCATAGTTACTGTTTTTGAGCCAGGTTTTGCCTAATCTGTACTTGTACCTTTGGTTTTCCCTGACCAGGTGTAAAACCTTGCTTTTCTCCACATTAAAATTCATTTTGTTGGATAGGGTCCATTGTTCAAGTCTGTTAAGATATTTTTGGATCCTGAGCTTGTCTTCTGGGGTTTGACTATTCTTGCCATCTTAGTGCCATGTGTACATTTGATGAGTTCTCCTTCTAGTCCCTCATCTAAGTCATTTATGAAGATATGGAAGTGTACTAGGCCTCAGACGGAAACGTGGTGCCCCACTGCATGTAGATGTAGTACCATTAAGGACTATTTATTGAGTACAGTTTGTCAGCCAGTATCTATCCATCTGGTGATGATGCTGTCTATCCCGCATTTTTCTGGCTTACCAAGAAGTAGGTTGTGATCTACGTGTTAAATGTCTTGCTGAAGTCTACATATACTATGTCCACAGCATTTAGCTGGTCTACTAATTTAGTCCCGTTGTCAAAGAATGAAATAAGATTGGTTTGGCATGATCTGTTTTTAACAAACGTGCTGGCTACTAGTTATAACTTTTATTTGTTTCTAGATGTTCACATATGATTTATTATTTTTGCAGTATCTTTCAAGGTATTCATGTTAGATTATTTGGTCTGTAGTTTCCTGCATCTATTTTTTTTCCCTTTTTTGAAGATAGGAACCACAGCAGCTCTTTTCCAGTCCTCTTGTAGTTCTTTAGTGCTCCAAGATTTTTAAAAGATATGATACACTGGTTCTGAGATAACACCCGTCAGCTCCTTCAGAACACTGGGATGTAACCCATCAGGTCCAAAGTGATTTATATCCATCAAGGCCAGACAGGTGTTGTCTTACCATTTTCTTGCTTAATTTAATTTTTATTTCTAGTCTGCATCTTACAAATATGATTTCTTAGTAAATCAGAATACTTGAGATGAAACTACTTTTATATTTATCTGGTTTAACCAAGCAGTCAAGGCAATATGATTTCTTTGTAGGACCACAAACTCAAGCTTTATTTCTTTACAGGTCTACATCCTTTAAACTGAAGGGAAGTCTAACACTTCTGTTTTACTAAAATGAACTATTGTCTTTGTTAACCATCTGATTTGGGCTGGCTGGGTTATATTGACAATCTCTACATGCACATGTGCATGCATCCTTACAAATCATGGGACATTACAAACTAGGTTCCCACTACAAACCCTTATATCTCCAATTTATGGATTGCTGAAGTCTATAAGGAGAATATCTGGTTCCCCTGCATTCAGTCAGTGGTGCCCCAACTTGTCATCTGCTGGAATGCTGAATAAAGTTATAAGGTATGCCAGATTTCTAAATGTTTTATTAATCGGATGGTGCAAGGCTACATGTATGCTAAATTTATTTATTTGATTTATATTGCCTATTCGCACATGGTGACTCTGCGGCTTACAAAAATATAAAAAAATAAAAAATAAAACTAATAAGGGAATCATATGTAATAATTAAATAAAATAATTCCCCAGCCCTTGGGACAACACACCATATGAGCCATTTAATGGGCTCCATCCTGATCCATATTCCCGAGGCCCACTGTATATATTTTATATATTATGGAAGTATTATGGAAGCACTTGTTCTGCATGTACATTATACTTTTGCATAGGATAGGATAATCTTTTAACTGCTCATTCCTATTTGGATAACAAATTGCCTGGAATTTGTTATTAATCATCAATCAGTGATTTATATTACTGGAAGATGAAAGAACGTTTTTGAATAAGTTCCTATCTTCAGGGTAGGATACCTAACGTTAAAAACAGCCTTATTGCACAGATAATTCCCCCTTTCATCAACCCCCCCCCCCCCACGACTCCCAACAGGTAAGATGGTGGACCTAGGAGAATATTTTAAGGAACATTAAAAAATACTGATGGAATAATTTGGATGGGAATATATTCTTGTCTTGTACACTCATTGTGCCCTGGCTTTAATTTAAACATCATTCTTTCTATTGATCTGATCTGTAACTCTGTGAGAGATTAAGCGAAGAGATAAACAGAAGTGCTGGGCTCTTTCCTCTAAGGCAGCTCAGTCCAGAGGCAGCTGATGCGCCAGATCCCAGAGAACTGTTTAACGTTTAAAGGTTATGACCGCACTGTTTACAAAATGTCTTCAGTTATTTATACTGTTATTCCCAGCAGAGGGGATTTAAATTTCCACAGTTTCGTTCATACGTTCATATGTGTGTGTCTGTAATATTGTTTAATTTGATACCTGGGTTCCTTTTGGGAACAGTAACATTCGTGTGGGGGAAAGTTTCACTAAAGCAAGCCTAATCTTCTGCAAAATTTTCACACACACAAAAAACCCTAGCTAAAAGGTATATAAACAAGTAGAAGGAACATGGCAGTTTGGGAATATATGATTAACTTTATCCAAGATATAACTGTCTTGCGTAAGCTTAAAAATCATGTTTATTGTAGAAGTTTTAATGGACCATCTTATCACATGCATGAAATAGTTTTCTTAATGGCATGATACAAAGATAGCTTAAGACAGGCGGAAGTTGACAAATTTTCCAGATTTTTCTTTACAAAACTCCAGGCTACATACAATACATCTATTGGGATTTTGTGCAAATTACACAAACCTCACAAGAAAATAAATATTTTTCCTATTAGCACGGGTGCATGACCCACAAAAGTATTAACTTTTGAGTAGCAGGCTTAGTAAAAAAAAAACAAAAAAACACCACACATCTAAAGACAGCTAATGGTCTTTTGCAATAAACGAAATCCCCAGAATTTTTCTGCAACCAAATTTCACAGAGACAGATTTGATCATTCAGATCAGATTGACATCATCCCATCAGAATTAGGTTCTAATATCCATACTAATTAGACGGGGTATTGTGGCTGGGTGTATTAGGGTAATTAAGTTATTCTTACATAATGACTGTAAAATGTGATGTAAGAAACATGTCTAAAATATTAATATATACTTGGTTTTAATTGACCTGAAATAACTACGGTATCCTTTTTTAATATTAAAATAATTAAGCATACTTACTTCACCTCAATGAGTAAATCGTCTTTTCAGGAAAGAGCTGCCATTAGTTTTTTAGGGCAAAAGGCTAGGACCAGACTCCAAAATATGGATAGAATTAGGTCAAGAATGTGGGCAGATCCAAGATAATTGAACTGAAATCTGCAGCAAATAATTAAATGCAGTATCAATAACTCTTTTTTGTCTTGCATTACCAATATTCTGCAGCATTTTAACTGGATTTAACTAGATTATATTAACTAGAATATATCTCCCTCTTTATGTATTTAATGATTCTCCTTCCAGATTTTTAAAATAATTCAGTAGCATCCCAATTAAACTGAATTTAACCCAAATAATTGAGGTATAGATAAAGTGACCAGATTGATGAAGTCCCACGGCGGGACATCGTTGACCCGGGAGGGGGGGGAGCTGCCGAGGGAAGAAGGAAAAAAAACCCGGGACTTTTAAAAATTGTCTGGGCAAACAGGAGGCCCGGACATCGTTGACGGGAGGGGGGGGAGAAGGAAAGAGATAGAAGGCAGAACTAACCTGCAGGAAGTCCTCCTGAAGAAGGAAGTGCTGTCCCAGCATTGTGCACAGCACTTCCGGGAAGAGATACAAAAAGGTGGGACAATAACAAGTCGCCGCGGGACAAGGGACTTTTAACAAAAAAGTGTGTCCGTCCCGTGAAAAGCGGGACAGATGGTCACCTTAGGTATAGATAAAACTCTTCATGTATTTACTATGTTTCTCCTCCCAATTTTGTTAAAACTACAGTTTAGCAGCTGCTTTTGGAGAATCCGAGGCCCATGTACAGGGCACCGGGTGAGCCATATGGCCCCTAACCTAAGGTCTCAGTCGTCGTCGTCCCTATATTTTATAAGTATAAAGAGAGAAAATAAGGCTGAATTAAAGAGTGCAAAGAGGCAATTAGCTTATCTGAAGTATGTGCAAGAGGTATGCTAAAGACGCAGTGTCATTCTTTCCCCATCTTCAATGAAATTTAAACAAAGAATTGCATAGGCCCCACATTCATTTATATAGAGTACGTGATATTTCAGCTGCATAAAATCTGCAACATGAAGATATTTAGTCTTAATATATTTTTTAAAAATTGTACTGAGTGGTCTCTGCAGTCTTAGAGCCTAATTACTTGGTTAATGCCATTTTTAATCTATCATGTTGTAAATAATAGTAACCCTGGATCTTACTGGGACCAAGGCATATGGAAGAGGATTAACCCAAAGTATCTTTCCTATTACCCAAACTTTTTGTCAGGAAGGAGACTCTTGTTAACATTTGTAATCTGGTTCTTAGAATTCTGGCCTGAGAAATGTTTGTTTCTCGCTTATGTTTATATGATCTCTAAATATGGTGAAGGTAAGACAAGCGATAACAAATTTATAGCAAAGAACAGTTGTGTACATTTCTGATTTTTCTCCCTTAATACTAATTGGCTGCTGCCTGCAATATAATATAATGCAATATAATAAATGTAGTCCTCTCTCTAGTTTTGCCGCTATTAAAAAAAGTATGTTTTCTTTTTAAAAAAGGCAATGAATTAAGAAATCTCCACTGCATAAACAAACATGTGCAGAGAGCCTTTTCAAAGTTTGGGGAAGACAAGAACTATGATTGAATTAATCACTGAAATTGACTACCTTTTTTACATCAAACGAAGTAAAAGGCTGGTCTTCTTATTGGTTAGTTCTGAACCCATCTAACATTGTGCTCAGAGTTGCTCTAAAGCAGTGTTTTTCAAATGTGGCAACTTTAAGATATGCAGAAATCAACTTTAAGAATTCCCCCAGACAGTTGGGGAGTTCCTGTAGTAGAATTCCACAAATCTTAAAGTTGCCAAGTTTGAAAAAACCCTGACCTAAAATGAAATAATATTCAGAGCTTTATTGTTGAATGATCTTGGAATACTTCTTCAACAAAGTTGATCCCCAGTTCAGATGTGCATTGGGTAGATATGATTTTATTGACCTAAAAGACAATCCACAGGGCTGGTTCAAGGCATTTCATTCCCAAGGCTAAGAAGCAAACAGTACACAGTATTAGAATTTCATATTTTAAGGGCAGAAGAATTACTGATGCTTCTCCTACAGCCTGACAATACAAGAGCATAACAATTAATCAATAATTATCCTTTTGCTGTGTTTTTGTGATGTTTCCTGTCATCCTTAAAAATAGGGCTGTCACTGGAAAACTAGAATTCTTAGCAAAGTTAACAAAGTGCTCATGTTTCCTCTTCAGGATTACGTGTCCTGAATTATGAGAGAAAAAGAGGGAGGGAGAGAAGGAGAGGGAGAGAGACAGAGAGAGCTCATCCAAATACTGTACCCACTTACGTTTATTCATTGCATCTCATTATGAATTTAAGAGTTCATTTTGTGAACAGAGTATTAGAGATCAATACCTATAACCAATATGTCAAAAAGTGTTTCTAGCATTCTATTACTATTTGCGCTTCCTTTTATCTGGACTCAGGCTTTAAAATTCATCCCAAATAAGTCCCCTTCTATCTGCACACAAATACACAAACACCACATTCATGCACTATATTATGAGCTTTCCTTGGTTCTACTGTGTTTCCCCAAAAATAGGACCTCCCCCAAAAATGATCCCTCCCAGAAAAATATTTAAACACATGCGCAGTCGGTCCCCACCATTTCCTCTTTTTAGGGTTAGGGAGACAGAGCTAGAAACCAAGTAAGACAGCAAGAGGAGCCCCATCTTGCTCCACCTGCCCCAAAATAATAAGACCCCGAAAAATAAGGTCAAGCGCTTATTTCAGGGTTCAAAAAAAGTATCTTAACACGGTAGCTTCACTGCAGGAACCTAGTCTTTGATATGATAAACCACCGTATTTAATAGTTTCGTTTAATACCATAATAGTAGCCACTGTTGGTTTATTGAAATTTAAATTGGTTAAACAAACGGTGTGTCTTGGTATAGTTTTCTTCATACAAGAAAAAGAAGAACCCTATCAATATGGCTCTCAAACACATTTTAACCATTAGAAATTGTTGAGAATATTCATAGTTCAAGTTGTAGGGGTCTGTTCTCTGAGCTTGCTGTTTAGCTCCCAGGTGTTTGATTACCCAACTATGTAACATCTTCAGTGGGGTTTTGAATGAAGTGTTTTGTTTGTTTATATAGAGACACTTATATAGATTCCACCAGTGGTGGAATTCAATTTTTTTTACTACTGGTTCTGTGGGTATGGCTTGGTGGGCATGACACGGGAAGGATACTGCAAAATCCCCATTCTGTCCCCACTCCTGGGACAAGGATATTGCAAAATGTCCATTCCCATTCCACTGTGGCGCCAGCCAGATGTAGTATTTGCGGGTTCTCCAAAGTACTCAAACTTTCTGCTACCAGTTGTCTGATCTGCTGAATTTCACCCCAGCTTTTGCTGATGTTGTTACCTAGTTTGGTAACAAAATGTTTAGGAGCTAAACAGCAAGCTCAGAGTACAGACCTCTGGCTAAACATTTTAAACCTCCTTTCAACATTGCTATCATGTGGGAGTTACATACAAAGAATGCCTTTTCCTTGGTAGCTCCTGCTCCATGGAACATCTTTCTAGAGGCAGGCCTCTACCATCCTCAACTTCCATAAAACATTGAAGACCTGACTCCCCCCCCCAGGTGCTCTGATGAGGTGTTGCTCAATGGAAGCTTGACTTCCACCAGATTTTTGTTTTTATGTACTTGATTTTAAAAGTGTTAATAAGGTTCTTGTGTTATTTTATTTTTTGAGAACGGCCCAAATTTTGTTATATGATATAAATGTTTTAAATTAATAAATAAAATTTGAGTATAAAGCAAGATCCTTATGTTAAGAGTTTCCTTCCAAGCCACAATCAATCCTATCTAACAATTAGTGATGAGGGCTAGCTACTAAGAGTTGCAATCTAATAATACCAGAAGCGTGTGCATTGTCTTTCCATGTTCATTGGGTTTTGGTTATCAAAATCCAATAAGCTAGAAGAAGTCACACTATTACAATATTTAGCACTATAGCTGAAATGGAGTAGGAAGCTGACTTTCAATTTACTGGGGGTTGGGCGGAGAGAAGGAAGCAGAGGAGGGGGGAACTAAAGCAGACAGAATGATGGATGGGATGGGAAAATTGTCTGGTAGTGTTTGTTTCAAACTTTTGGCAAGAATATACTTTCCCCCAAAGTCTGCTTGCATAGAGGAAAAATTAGAAAAAAAGCAAGAGGGGAAGGACACCTTATCTAATTTTGGAACAGGGTTTATCATCTGCTCACAGAGAATACAACTACAACAGAAAAATAATTCCCTCTCTGCTTTAGGGTCAGGATATAGTAGAGCACAAGAAAGAAAACATGCAAGTTCTAAAGGGCATAGAAGTGTTTCAAATCTAGTTGCTGATCTGCAGAAATCCTTGTAAATTTTATAGCTGAAGCAGGAAGCCAATCTTCACCCTTTAAGACTTGTTTGTCTAATAACTGCTGAGTTAGGAATGAAGCAACGTGCAAACATTACTACTAATTATACATTTCTCACATAGACATTTAAGAGACACAGTTTTATCTGCAGAAATTCCCCCAACAAATGCAACAAAACCTTTTTCAAATGATTTGAATACAATTTATTTTTATACTCACTGCTATAATTGAATATTTCCTAAAATGTTTAACAGAATACCTAAAAGCAATTTTCTTTTATGAAAAAGGGCAAAACCTAGAGAGAGGTGGTTCTATTGCTAATATCTCTATCTTAAAAGGAATCCAGAGGTCATATTTCTTAAATTCGTTTGATGTATATAATTTTATGACTTTTTATGTTTTTCCATTCCCTTTCCTTTTGTTAGTATTTCAGTACTAATATAAAACCTAATATAAGTCTTATAAAGAAAAATGCAGAAAAATATTCTAGCTTGTTTGGGAAAAAATTCAAAAGTAAATTGTACCAACGTTAGGATGTTATAGCATATGGTGTCTTATTTCCAAGAATTTAAAAAGATAAACATTTAAACATTTCCTCAATTGTTTTCTTTTTATATGTCACAGGGTGGCACTCATCCTTGATATATTTTTCTATCACATAACAAACAAACAAACACATGGAGGGAAATTAAAAATGATTTTGTCTAAAATTGTACGGTATTTTCTAAATTTGTACATATGCAAAATGTTTTCAATCACATCTGCAATCACATTAGGCAAAAAACGTTTGCTTTTTAAGAATGATAAGCTAGTCTCCAGTCCAAATACTGTATTTAGTGCAATGCAATCCACAATACACTTTTAATTAATGCATTTGTTTTCCATTCCCATCATAATTAAAATGCCTGGGGGACAACTGAACTTTCACCTAGCATTAGGTTCCTGATTTTATCTTGGTTTAGCTGGTGTTGTGTTCTGGATCAAAATTATGATCAACAGATGTAAAAACATCACTTTTTGAACATTTTAAATATCCATATTCATGTTCTTAGAAAGTAATGTTTCTAGATGGGAGGGGGAAGGAACTGCTGTACAGTTGCAGTTCTCCGTACAGAGAACATTTGGAGGAAAGTAAATATTCAAATGACATTATCTGCTGCTTTGCAAATCATGTTTCATGGATAACTCTTAATGCTGACACTGTCCAGTTTCTTTAAGATATTGATATTATGATCATAATTATTACTGAAATGTGGCAATGAGGAAGGAAGGAAGGAGAAAGAAACATTGCTCCCTATTTCCAGAAGGGGAGCTATATTAAAGACTTGGATAAGGGCTAGAGGGTAAGACAGCATACCCAAAACCCTGAATTCTGCTGTCATCTAGCGACAGCCAGTTTTTAAATTACTATTAGCCTTCAACTACATCCGCCTGCTGAAGAAACCAGCCGGGAAAGTCCCGAGGGCGTCGGCGGGGAGGGGGGAACGCGATTGCTCTTCCCTGACCACGCCCTCCCGCGTCGCCGATTTGCATCGGAAGCTTCGGACTCTCGGAAGAAAGTAAAAGTCGAGCGAAGGGGGGGGGGGGAAACACCGCGGCGCGCGGCCCTAAAACCGGAAGCTGTCCGTGCGCGCGCGGAGGACATCCGGCCTGCCGCTCTAGGCGGCGGCGATGGGGGCGCCGTCTATGGTGTTCGCGCGCTTTGTGATGTTTTATTGTGTCGCGGGGATTCGGCGGCCTGGAAACCCGGAACCGTCCGCAGAAGCGGTGGCGGTTGCCGAACGTCTGCGGGTCGCTTAGCGGCCGGTTCTTCTCGGAAGCCGTTGAGCCCCCCCAGAGGAGAGTCGGGAAAGGCCGTCGGTGGGCTTGTACGTCAGTTAACGGTCTTCGTGCCGCGAACCGTTGCACGCGAGCCTAACGGGGAAGCGGGGTCAGAAGTGCCGGGGTGGGTTGCTTTTTCTTTTCTTTTTTCTTTCCCCTTCCCAACCACCCTACCTTTACCCCC
>JANHFP010006233.1:159070-175352 GCA_032468135.1 Calamaria suluensis | reverse complement strand
CTTCGGGGGGCGGAGGGGAAGGGAATAATGCAACGCCATAAGCCAGCCTTCCCTCAACGCAGCGTGCCCCCCTTTTTTTTTTGGAGGGGGGGAAGGAAAGGGGGAAAAAAAAGGAACAGCCATGCTGGCAAAGGCGACGAGGCGAGAGAGCTCTGGACGTTTAACGGGATTTGGGAATGGCTGCCTTATTCGTCCTCCCTGGGAAACAGCCAGCAGGAGGAGGAGGAAACAGCGTCCTCCGCAGGCACTTCCCTGTTTCCTGGCAACCTCAGTGACTCACGTTCATAAAAAGTAAAGATGAAGAAGGCCCTTCCTTTTCATTCGCCCCGTTGCTCTTTCTTCCTAATCGTAATCCAGGGATAGCCCTCTCTGACCTCTCCTTTGGAGGCAGAGAACTGAAGTGGATCCGGGCAGAGATCCAGTGAGGTTCCTCATAGGGGTTGCCCCTCTACAGAGGCCCGGATTTATATCTTGTTACTTTTTTTGGGTGTGTGTGTGTGTGTGTGTGTTAGTTATATAATGCTTCCTTTTTTCTACTTGAGGTTTTTCTAAAATTATGCCCTTTAAAATAGAGAGCCTGGAAATGGCTATCCACCTTGCGGTAACTTCTGTAAATGAGCTCTCTATTGTAATGCAGGACATAGGTAGGACCTCTTCTGAAGAAACTGCACTTTATAGAAAATACAGGATGCTGTTAGGCGACCTGGCTTGAGAGAAACCATAGCATTTAAGTAGCTACATTTATTCTGTGCCAACACATTGTTCAATGGATAGCGTTTCTCTCATCCCGTAATTTTCATCCACTGTCCTTGAGTCCCATTGTCATTTGAAGTTAGGTGGATGGTAACCTGAGACAGCCTTTTTGACTGAGGAATCAGATATTTGTTGTACTTTGAATTGGTGTTTTGTCCCCTTTTTTGCTGCAGCATGTCAGAAGTCTGAATAGTGAATTTCAATTCCTGTTTTGTACTTTAGCCATGCTTAGTAGGCCACTGCCTGCCCTGTTTTAATGTTTACTTGTTTTCAACTCCTTTGTTTCTGAGGAAGTATATTAAAAGCAGATTATTAATTGCATTATAAATAATACTCAAATAATCTTAATCACTCAAAAAGGCATAATTGAAATTAAAGTGCAAAGGAGCACTCTTCCCCCTTCCCCCCTCTCAGAAAACCAGCCAACAATTGTATCTCCAGTCCATAGAACAGGATGGGAAAAATAGAATGGATTAAAATGAGTTTATTGTTGAGCTAGAAGACACATGGGTATACTGTAGTAGAACCGCTCTGGAAAGACCTATTTACTCCCTTTCACAAATCTAGGATTCCCATTTTTAGGAGCGCTAATTTATTATTGGAATTTCTCTTAGAATGCAAGAAACTTTTTCTCCAATAAATTTCAGTCACCTTCCCCCATATACTTTCTATTGTAAAAAGGCAGAGCTTGTATTCTGGAATTGGGATGTGTACATTCAAGTTTATATCTTTCATTCAAATACCTTCTCCCTCAAATAACATTGTAAACTTGAAATAAATGCCTCTCATTAGGTGACTTGCATTTTGTTCATCTTGTCTTGAACGCTTGTTATCATCTGTACAGCAATTAAACTGTAATGCAATATTAAAATTTAGAGCTAGATGGGGTGAATATGCAACAAAATCTTGCTAACCTTAAACTATTGTACTATGTGGAGGGGAGTTTACACAACTGCTTCTGTCCTGTACTACATGAGTTTTGGGCCTTGCATCAATAGCGATGACTAGGACAAAACAAGTGAATTCTATTTTTCCACTATCAACCCATTTGAAGCACTCCAATGGAGTGAAATATAATCAGAAATATAATATAATCATATAATCAGAGTTAATTCTTTAGCTAAAATCCATGCCAATCATCAAAAGAAGGAATTGGTTTCTTTAGAATATAGAAGTAATGCGCACACCTTGAAAATGATCAAAGAGTGACCATAATGAATATTCTTAATTGGAAGATGGGGATTGTAGTAGATAAACTTTCAGTGTATTCCAGAGTGTATATCCAGCCCTTTGGATATTATACTGGCTTTTATTACATGCTTTTTCCATCCGCAGTTCTGAAAGTTACAATAGCATCCTAGAGAAAAAAAATGTAGAAGTATTTTTTATGAATCTGTGACTGTATAATTAAGAAGAAAGTTGTGTATATGTTCACACATAGCTCAGGAATAAATGACTGCATTTGGTGGGAAATGAAATATTTTTAGTGGACAGCTGCTTGCTAGCTTACAGAAAGCACTTTCAGGAAATGGTATCCAGAACTTGTGTAGGTTTTCTTTCCTCCAATAAAAGATTTATATTATTCTTTTCCCCTCAGTTCCCCAGCTGTTATTTTGAACTACCAGATGGCCTCTTTCTTAGTTTTGAATTTTGAAATGAATTTTTGATCCTAAAGAAAGGTGTGAATAGTGTGAGAACCATCAGTGGTTACTGAATTGCCTGTTCTTAGTATTGGCTAAGGGTGATAGGTATTGGATTTCAAAAATTCATATAATCATTTTTCACTTCATTCTTGTTTGTAATTTAAGGTCAGCTAGTTAAAGATTTTCCCTAATTCAGGTACTTCAGGCTTCATTTAGACAAATCTTAAACCTGATTAAGGCTGAAAATTATGGCTTAAAAATAATTGTTAGAAATTCAATTGAAGTAGGATAATTTTAAAGAATGCAGATTACATTGTTAATTTGTATTCACTCACCCATTTCTGGAAGAAGATAATGCAATTCCAATTTCCATTCCTTACATCTGTATTTTTGCTATGCTGTAACTTTGGGCTTGATGCTATCCACTATGAACAAGCTCCAATTAAGTCCAAATGCAGTGGTATAATTTATTCTGAATAAAATAACAAAAATATACATTTTACAATTCAGTTAGGTTTCTGTCTCTCAAATTCTTATGACATGGAAACAGTATAAATTCAGGATTGTAATTTCTTTGGTCTAAATGGCTCATGTTTGTCTTATGCTGGGAAAAAAAATTAAGACTGGTGATGATAAACCCTGAAAAAAATTGTATGAATATAAATAAAAGGTGAATCAAGCAAACAAAACTTTTTTTTGTTAAAATGTTGAAAATAGATTTATGGCTAACTAATACAGAAAATGATTTATTGTGAACATTATTTATGTTTAGCAATGTTCTACTATGGTTTAAATTAGTTTAATATATTGTTTTCAAAAATGTATTAAATTAATGAAAGGAAAAGTATTAGTGAAGCCATAATAATTTCAAAAAAATTGTAATAACAAAAAGATTAAAAAAGAAAAAGCTCTGGAAAATAAAATTATAAATAAAACAATTCCAGGGCTAACCTTGTTGTTTGAAAGCATTCTATGTACTGTATTTTGCAGATGATGTATGTTTTAACAGTTTTGGTTGGCTTAAAAATCAATCACATTAATTTTAATAGCTTTACATTAAATTGATATCAATATCCTTAGATCAAACTGTTGTAAACAAAATTCTAATCAAATCATGTAACTTAAACGTTCACACACACGCACGCACACACACTTGTCTATTGGGAAGATGCTGTTTTTCAAATTAGGTAGGACTTCATTTTGGGAGTTAAAACATACTGTTACACTTTTTGATATCTGTTTAATGTATCTTACCCTCAGGATGTGATCTTTCATGGTATGGTGCTGGGAATCTTTGTTTTAAATCACCCCAATGGATGCAGAGAGTGATGTTGCATTGGATATTTTAATCACAAATGTGGTCTGTGTTTTCCGAACAAGATGTCATTTAAACTTGCGAAAGATTGCTTTGGAAGGAGCAAATGTGATATACAAGCGTGACGTTGGGGTAAGTAACATTTTAATTTTAGAGTTCTCTCATGAATGTTGGAAACTCTAAACAGCTCTACATAACAAAACAATTTGGATAATTTATTTGGTAACGCAAATAGGTTTTTTTACAGTGTGTCAGTAGTAAAGACACAGATTGTAAAAGGGTTGCCTTAAATGTCCAAATTCAATTGTCAAGCACTTGGGAGAGCATCCTGAGTATTAATCTCAAAATATGGAAGGTACTCAATTGGGACCTCCTATGCCTTTTAAAGGAATTGTATTTTTCCTCTACAGCCAGGCCTTTTTAGATTGAGTTGGTTTATAGTGATATGAGTTCCCAGATTTTAATTGTTGTATTGCATGCATAACAAGCGTACAAAAATGTTTATGTAATATTTCATGCTCAAAGGCCAATCTTACCAAAAGTGTTTCAGCAGCCATAATCAGAAGAGTATTGGAATACTTTTATAAGCTGGGATGGTAGTTTTAATTCAATCAGCAGTATATCAAAATTGAGCATTCCATTTCAGATTTGAGATGTTTTGTACACTTCTAGTGTATATAGTAAAAACAAAAATCATTGTGCTAGTTCTTAACCTTAAAACTTTCAGTACTTTAATCAAATTTCTTGAAGGACTGTCTTCATTTTATCAATCTGTCTGCCCTTCAGGGCCGAGCCGGGAGTGAAGGCTGTCATGGCCATACTTAAGGGAGGCAATTTTTCTATAATAATTCCACACATATGGAATAACTTGCTATCTGGGGTACAGCTGCACCATTAGTGCAAGCTTTCTGAAAAGCTAATAAATGAATTTATTTATACCCTGAAATGGTCTTGCTGCTCTTCTAGTTGAAACATGCTGATTTTAATATTATAAAATATGTTTTTTAATCTTTAATTGTATTACTGTTTTAAAGTGAACAGCTGAGAAATGAAATGTCAACATGGGGAAAAGACCTAAAACAGGAATTTTAGCCACAATGTATTTATATTAGCTTCAGAATTGAATTTCTGAATTCAATTGATGAATATTAGACATATAGCTGATACTGTGTTCATGTGAATTGCTTACATAATTAGAATTCTGTCCACAAGTAAGTTAACCCGTAATGTGTAACTTGTTTGTAAATAAATATTGTTTTGTTGATAAAACATCATGCCTGAACAACTATAGTAATAAGAATTAATTGCAGGAAATTCAAGAGCTGAGACAATTTTGATTAAAATACTTAGAGAAAGGAAGAAGATTTGTTACTATTTTGAGGTTCAGACTTTTCTTAGTTTTTACTGTGGTATACTGCCTATCCAAAAGTTGAAAATAAAGATAACACTTCCTTAGCCTCGTATCCTTTTGATGCATTAGATTTCAGCAGTTATCTCCTTGTCAGCTGTAATGTAAAATAAATGCTTAAAATCTTGCCTTTTTATTGGAGTTAATTGTTTCAAAAACAACAAAACTATGCAATAGTAAGAAACATTTTAGTTTTTCCCCCAGTGTAGAGTACTTCAGAAGTGAAACTTCATGTTGAATCTTTCTAAATGATAGCATTTAGATCTCTTTTTAGGTTTCTCAACTTATTTTTCCTTGATTGGTTCCAGAAAGTATTAATGAAGCTTAGGAAACCCAGGATTACAGCAACAATTTGGTCCTCAGGGAAAGTAATTTGCACAGGAGCTACAAGGTATACTTAATCTATATTATATTGCTTTTTAATGAAATCATTTATATATTAGTAATGCTTAATTACTGAATCCCTTAACTGGTTGTTTGTTTGTTTGTTTTGAATTCTAGTGAAGAAGAAGCAAAATTTGGTGCCAGACGACTAGCCCGTAGTCTGCAGAAACTAGGTTTTCAGGTAATTTTTCTATTGAAATAAATATATTTTGATTTATTAGTCAATTGTGATACCTCTCTTGTTATCATTCAGAGATTTTTCTTATTGGCTCAATTTCTAGAAATTCAGCTGACTACTCACTATTGAGCAGATATATGAAATCTGCTTACTAGCAATTAAAACCCTTTTCCTCTCTGATGAATCCTGTGCATTCCAGGCAAAACACCACAAAATAAAATGGGGTCGAAAACATTTTTTTCTTTCTTTTCATCAATTTCTTTGAAAAGGAAAGTTTCTCTCATCAACTGAGTCATTGCAAAAAAATGCCTAGATCCTTTACTATAAAAAGAAACCAGGTTCTTTTGTAAGGAATAGAATGCAAAAGAATTGAAGGACCATCATGGCTGTACAGGCATTCCCTGCAAAAACTCAGTGCTAAGAGCAAGTCTTCTCCCACCTGTATGTCCCCTGTCTGTGTTCATTTTGTCTCTGTTGATTTGTATATTATCACTTGGCTAAATGTCAAAAATCAAATGTTGTCTCAGCTACCAATTCTGACTTTACCAATTATAAATCCAAATATAAATAAGTAGTTCATTAAAAGAGAAGGGGTGTATACTTTATTTGCAATAAAATAACAGTGTCTTCAATTTGACATTCTATAATTCAAAGGTGAAGTCCTGGCTACTAAATAGAATTTAATCATAGTTATTCATACATCAGTTGCACTGTATATGTGGATGCAGGAGCATGTGCGTGTATTTGTTTTAAGAAGCAAAGTGCATTCTTTCACAAAGAGTGCAAGGGGGGGCACTTCTCCTGACAACATAACTTGTCTTAAAAATAATCTAAATCAGTATTTCTCAATCTTATCAACTTTTAAGATGTGTGGACTTCAACTCCCAGGCCAGCTGAAGGAATTCTGAGATTAGGAGTTCACACATCTTAAAGGATGCTGAGGTTGAGAAACATTGATGTAAATGATACTCTTTGAAGATTCAGCATCTCATACATGAGATGTTTCCCCAACCTATCCCAATAATTGGTTAGTGCTCATTTATATATTGTCATGCACTCATACATAGGAATAAATGAATAGGTGTTATATTTTGCATTAATTAGAAGAAGTGATGCATGTGGATTTTAAGGATTTGTTTAATGCCATTTTGCTCCATATGGCTCCTGCCAAAAACTGCTTTCAAATTATACAGCTGTCTTTTAAAAAGCTTGGTTTCTTAATTATTTTTAGCCAAGGCAAATTAAATACTTCTAAAAGCAAAATGAGAAAAGATAATCACTCTTTTTTAAAAGATAGCAGCTGCAAGTTCTTTATTTCCTAATGAAGATTTATTTGCTGTGAAACAGGAATATGGTTAAAAGGACTATTACAGAATATTTCTAAGTTTTCAGGAATATTAGTAATTCTTGATTGCCATTGCAGCAACTTAATTGAATTATACAAAGTTGATTACTGAAATAATTTTCTGTTGACTAAAATATGTTAACTTCTTTTCTCAAAAAGGTCTTATGCTAGAAAGCACATTTTAGCCATAGTTACAAGAAGCAACTGGTGGCTTATTTGAAATGAGACAAAAATTTATATAACCCCTTTATTTAAGTTTTAAAAGTGTTCTAATATGTCTGTCTCCACATGTTCTTTCTCCTTCAAAAAGGTGATTTTTACAGATTTTAAAGTTGTCAATGTTTTAGCAGTATGCAACATGCCGTTTGAGGTCAGATTGCCAGAATTTACAAAAAACAACCGACCCCATGCCAGGTATAGTCCCATTTAACAGTATTATTATACAATTCAAATGAAATTGTTTTAATTTAAATAGAACATATTAAAATTATTTTACGTTTTTATATTGGGATTTATTTTTGAAATATGTTTTGTTTATTTATTTCCTAGTTATGAACCAGAGCTTCATCCTGCAGTGTGCTACAGAATAAAAACACTTAGAGCTACTTTACAGATTTTTTCAACAGGAAGTATCACAGTTACAGGTACTCATTCATTTTTGTGACTAAATATCTACCTTAGCAACAGGATCTCAGGTAATTAAAGATAGCTGTATAACCATGAAAACAATAACAAAAAATTACCTTTATTAAGACAAACAATGTGCTATGAAAGAGTTTTTCAAAAATCTGAATGTAATATTCTTCTTCGCTCAGCAAGATGTTAAACATAGCTGGTGTTGGAATGGAGTTGTGGAATTACAGCTGAAAATAGGTCGAATTTTTTTATGAATGCTAGCTCTAATTCCAAGGCAGTAGTTTGTAGATTGGATTAATCCCCAATTACTTCTTTCTTACCTTCTCTGACAATATAATTAAAATTAACATCTCTTGCATTGAGTAAAACATAGCTTATGCCTAGGTAGAGAACATAAAAAAGATAAAGTAAAGAGATTTTACTTAAGGAAAACTGAAGATTATTTATAGTTTATGTGGTTGGCAAAAACAAAATTAAAGAGTTACAAATTCAAGTATTGTGAAACTAAGCTATAAAAATATGGAGTCACTATTTAATTGGTAGAAAATAATGATATGATACTAGATTCCTCAATACCTCATATAGCATTAATAGATGCAGAAATAGCAATTCTAGTCTGCAAGACTATATGAAAATACATTGAAGGCAATATTTCTTTTAGGGTTGGCCCCAGTACTAAATAAGAGTGCCATATTCTTGTTTTTAAATGAATAATGATTATGTGTAGATCCCATATGATGATTTTTATAGATCACATAACACCTTGTTTTTCCATTAAAATTGTATCATCAATTCTGTGTGACATTTGAATAAAATTAGTCAAATTTTAGACTGAAAGTCTAATAAATTGACATTTGAAAATTTAACAGATAAAAACAGGAACATAATTCAGTGAGATCAGTTAATTTGTCACAATTAGTTATTAAATTCAGGAGTCCATCCATAAATCAATATAACTGACTAAGAACTGGTTTCTTATAAGAAGTAGTTTAGTTACACATCCAATTTAATTATGAGCACATGGGGAAATATTGTTTTTTAATCAGGAATGTAGCATATGATGGAAGAAGGCTTACATCTCCCTTTCTGCTTGTGACTTACATACTTTAAGAATAAATATCCCATTGTACCAATGGGAACATTCTTTTTTTTATACTTTAGCAACTGGGGAACTAACAATTTTGTGCAGTCTTGCTGAGGAGAGAAGAATTAAGACTTTAATTCCTACATGTTGGGATCCCAGTGAAGATTTTCTGGACTTATAATTGGAGAAAAACAAGATAAATAGTTATATTAAGGTCTAATTTGAGTTGAAGTGTTGGGTGGCCGTTGATGATAACAGGTAATTTATAACAATATAAAGTGCAAGTAGCAAAGTGATGAAATCAGTTGCTAAATTTGTGCTTTTTTCTTCTGAGTTTATGGTACAGCTAGTCTTCAATTTGAGAAGAGTGGAAATCCATCTAGGAGGTATATGGATGTATGTAATGTTTTCAGGCTAGTTTTATTTTTTGCTTCAGTAGAGTTGGAATTGTTCACTTTTAGAATATTGGAGAAAACAATTGTCGTAAGTATTAAGTTCCACTAATAAGGTTTAGGAGTTTCAAAGATTTGTTTCTGTGTCTCTTCTGAACCTTTTTTCCCATTTATTCTTAGGGCCAAATGTAAAAGCTGTTGCCACTGCAGTGGAACAGATCTACCCGTATGTGTTTGAGAGCAGGAAAGAAATTTTATAATTTGCCACTTCACGGTTAGGTGAACTAACCAAGCACCTTTTATAAGACTGCTGCATATTGGACTTAAAGCAAAAAAAAAGGGTAAAGAAAAAAGGATTAACTGGACCAAGGCAGCTGAGAAGGTACAAACTCTTGGCCATAGTGATATACTCCAGTCCTTTTTGGATTTTATTTTGAACAGTGCTGTATTGTAAAAACAAAAGTTTACAAAAATACGAAATTGCTGCTTTTTACAAGACATTCTATTTATTTCTGCAGTGATTTCTGTGTTCATAAGCGGAATTGTCATGATATGCACTAACCTTGGAAATACTTCTTTAGGTTGAGCTTGTGTTTTTATTTGTTAATAGTCTTTTACATTTTTGTATGCTGACTGTTGGGCACCAAAGAAGCTGTAGACATTACCTTTTTCACCTGACAAACATGCACAAATAAAAGTCTGCAAAACCTTTCTTCATACCTGTTCTGTTACATTCCTTTTCCCTTTTCAATTAACAACTGTATATTGGCAAAGTAACTAGAGCATTATTAGTGTAATATTTTGTTCATTTTTTTTCCTTCCAGTTTTAGTGTGTGTGTGTAAAGTGGTCAATAGCAGACTAAAGTTCAAGTAAATGACAGATACATATGTGTACAAAGGACAGACTCTGTTTTTTCTCCAATGTATTTGTAAGTAAATGCAGAGGTTGGCTGATCTTTTTCTGCTTTGCTCAGTAAAGAATCATAACAGATTTCTGGAATAATAACAGATTTTAATGAACATTGTATTCAGTAAAGATAGACATACCACAATAGCACTTGATGTTAGTAAAATCAGCTTACTGTGTCCATAATTCAGATACAGTTTCGGTTGGTTTTTTAAAAACTGCTGTGAATTACTTCCATTGACTAGTGTTATTTTTCAAGAAAAAAGTTTAATTGATGTAGACCTTTAGCTACTTTTTAAAAATTGTCCACACTTGCCAAATACTGCTATAGTACTTCATTTTTGTTTTTTATTCTAACATGTAAGAAAGCTTGGTTTTGACATGTAATCTTGGGACTTCAAAAACCAATGTTGAGTGTCTCAGTACAGGTGCATTGGTTCAGATGAGTGGTATTACTAAATTTTAATTGGAATGATGATGCTACTCTCATCATATACAATAAATATGTAAAAATGCAGATGTCTCTTTTTCATATATAAACCTAAAATGAATAAACGTTGATATGAATATTGCAAATACCATTTATTCCGTTCTCAGCTTCTACTTCAGCCTGAAATAAATTCAGCAGAATCCTACAAATAAAAATCCCATTGGCATATTTTTTCAAACTATTTTTAAAATACTGTTCAAATGTCATGAGAGAACTTTGGAGGTCTGCTGGAAAAATATAAATTGTGCTTTGGGAGAGGATACAAATGGACTGAATATAAATAGACATTGTATTATTCCAACCAGAAAGTGTGCTAAATATATCTTTCTAAAGCATTTTCATCAAGGAAGCAGGCTCACCTTTTGAGAAGCAGCTACTCACCCAGATTAAACAATGGAAGTGATGATTATGTGTATACCTAATAATAATTATGATGGAACTGGGAAGAGCACCTCTGTAACTACAAGCTAATGTGGATGATCATCTTATGTGTGTGCCATCGTCATGTGTGACTCGTGACTGCCTGAACAAGTTCCTTTGGCAAGATTTTGGAAATAGTTTGCCATTGCCTGCTATCTAGGGCTGAGAGGGTAGGTAGGACTCACCCAAAGTTACTCAGCTGCTTTTGTGTCTAAGGCGGAACTAGAATTCATGGTATCCTAACTGCTACATCCCTAATCCCTAATCTTCTATAACCTTCATAGCTGGTTAATTGCTTTTTTGGAAACTTATGCAAGATAACTGCATAATGTGCATGAAAAAGTATGTAGATAAATAAGAATGTTAGGGAGAATGATTGCACCCTCTACACTAACTTTTAATTAGTCATAATTTACATTTCAAAAGTGTACTGGTTATAAAAGTGACACTTCCAACACTGATGAGTGCAATTGTGCCAAATTTCCAGGTGATCTGATAGAAGTTGCAATTACAGCTAGTTAAAAAAGCACAAAATATTTACAAATTTATCATTTGTATTCAGACATACTGTATATTGGGTGTAAACTATTGGTGCACTTCATTAACCAATTAACTTATTTCTATGTGATGCACAAAATTTTCTGAGGTTTTTCTGCCCCATTAAAGAAGAGCAGCAACTGCTGAAATAGCTATATTGTATAAACTAGATGTTATCAACCTGATTTGAGGGGAAAGAGATTAGATTGCCTAGAACATGATGTCAAACTCGCCGCATCACATTGCCGTTGCGTGATGTTTCGCAATGTTTCACGGAGATGGGGTGGTCATGGCCTGTGCATGGCGCATCCAGCCTGCAGAGGCCACCAGTTTGGCACCCCTGGCCTAGAGATGTAATGGCAAACCTATGATATGTGGTGGCACAGGTGGCACATGGTGACCTCTGGGCACATGAGCCGTTGCTCCAGTTCAGCTCTGCTGCACATGTACCAGCCAGCTGGTATTTCAGATACTGTCGTACATGCATGGGGGGCAGGACACATGCACATGTGTGGGGGGCATGCATGGGAGCACGCACATTGTATTTTGGGGGTTCAGACACACTTTGGGCACTTGGTCCGGAAAAGGTTAGCAACTTTAAGATATGTGAACTTCAACTCCCAGAAGCATGCGGTCTGGGGAATTCTGGAACTTGAAGTTCAGACATCTTTGTCAAGATAGAACTGTCGCCTAGAGGAAACAGGAATAAAGTGCAGGAAAGAGTTATACCAAAATATTTTCATGTTAATCTAGCACCTATTCTGCTATCTCAAAATGTAGCTTTCTAAATATTTACTCTAAAGTTTTTATTCCAATTAGAAAATACTCTTTTACATACATGTAGTAAATTGCTTAAAATGATTAGTATTCTGTTTCTCATGTGAATTCATTTGCACAAAAATGACTCATACAGTAGTAAGGCAGTGGGACTCTGCTGTTCAAAATTGTCAATGATGCATTTTGCTAAACAGAAAAGTTGTTACACATGTGGCCATTACAACCATATGAAAAGAAACTCAAAAAAGCAGAGAAAACATACAAATAAAGTCCAGATCAACATAGCTGGCATTTAGCAATCAGGAGTTTAAAGAGAACACTTAAAGGATTTTAAAATGAGGTAGGAATAGCTTTTGGCCAATGATTACAGATGAACAGGAACATTTCTCCGTTGATTGGACCTCCACATTATATTAAGCAATGATTTGTTTTAATTATATTAAGCAGTGATTTGTTATATTAAGCAATGAGTTGTTTTAAGCAATGAGTTGTTTTAACACAACTATAAGCCATACACTATGGCTTACAGGCCACAGTTGTTCAATTCATGTTATATACCAGTGATGGCTAACTTTTTTGCTATTGCGTGACAAAAGTGGGGGAGCACAGTGGGTGGGGGTCGCTTGTGTGCCCACACCCATATTTCTATGCGTCCTGCCCCCCCATGCACGCACGGGTGATCCCCTGCGCTCCCCCTGCTTTTGGCACATGATGACCCAATGGGCCTGGTAGGGCCATATTTTGCTCTCCACTGGCTCCAGAACCTCTCTAGGAGTCTGGGGAGGGTGAAAATAGGCTTCCCCACCCCTCTGGAGGCCCTCCAGAGGCCAGAAACAGCCTGTTTCCTGACTTTCGGTGGGCCCAGAAAGCCGGAAAATCAGCTGGCCAGCCAGCATGCACATGCGTGTCAGAGCTGTGCTCGCATGCCCACCAATGTCTCCACGTGCCACATGTGGCACCCATGCCATAGTTTTGCCATCATGGTTATATACCAAGCAGAAATTAAGATACACATATTTATATAGTAAAATATGTGATTGCAGACAGTGATTGAAAAGGCTTATTAGTTTAGTAGGGGACAAAGATGATGAGCAGCAGTAATGGTCTACGAGGTGCTTTAGGTTACAAGTAGCTTACATACTAATGATAAAACATCATCATTTTCCCATCCAAAATTAAAAGAAATCAGATGTTTCAAGACTAGTATTGCCAGTTTCATTTCTTAATCTGAAATCTAATAGAACAAAAAAGATTCAGTCTTCATGGACCCAACACAACAGCCGGCAACTCACCAGCCCTGCAGGTACTTTGCTGTAGTCTAATGTAAGTCTTGAACCCCTGTCCTCCCATCATATTGCCATTTGCCATATTTACAAATGCTTCCACCCAGAGAATTGCTGGGCCATTCAGGAAGAGGATCATTTCCAAAGGAGGAGATAAGTAATATACGGGTTTTCAGATTTTCCTCCTTGGTGGTTGGAAAGCAATTGGCAAAAACCTGCTGTTTCTTTCACATGTAAGGGTACATATCACCGGATAAAGCCTCCAATTGCCGTATGTTACATCTGGGCTTCAAGCCTGCTTACATTTAAGCATCCATTAAGACACTATTCTTTTTTCTTTGAATTTCCTAATCTGCTTCAAATTATGAGACAGTACTTCGAGAGGTTTTGGTAATTATTTATGGCTGATAAAACCTCTAGTCTGTGCAATCTAAAGCAGAAGTTATTTTCAAGCATAACTGCAAACTGTACTAGGATATGTCTTGAAAAGCCTCAGGTTCTTCTCCGTTCTGCTCATTCTGTGGTGTGAACATAAAATAGGAAACTGGAAGTCCTTATTTCTTGCCTTAAACTAGCCCAGCATATTGCTAGGTCAGAACACGGAGGAGCTGCGTTGACTCATATCAATGACCTTGCAAAGGCCAGTGTTCCTGTACAATAGCCAACAGATGACTGGAAAGGCCACCCACAGCATCGACCGCAAAACTTCCCACCATTCAGCTCTATTGGATGGCCTTGATTTCTAATAGTTCAGGCAAACATGTTCTCAACATCCATCATGATTTTTATCCTTAACTCGTCTTTATTGTAAGATATAGTAAAAAGTTTCCACTTTCTCTCAGGACCCTTTCTCATTTTGGTTGCCCTGTGCTGTAATTTTTTGAGACAAATCACAACAAATCATGATTTAAACCATCTGGCTTTGAATACCGGTTTGCTTTAAATATATATATATATCTGTCTGGCTTTAAAAAGAAGTGTCATAACAAAGGTCAATGCCACTTGAAAAAAGAAAGGAAAATGTTTAATTTAAACCACAAATCAGATTTTTCCATCTCCAGGAAGAAAGGGAAGTTTTCAGATAAGCTTGTGTAAGCACTGTAACTCTAAACTACAATTGAATACTATATTCAAATTTAACCACAGCTTCCTATATCCAGATCATGCCATTTGCCCACATTTAATGACCTTACAGTAGATTTTCTTAGGAAGCCATTATAGATTGTCAAGCAGGTAATCCTCAGGTTATACTCAATGGGACTGGAAATTTCTGTCACTAATAACGTGGTCAAAGTATGAAGTAACACAACTGCATTGCTACGTAATGCCAATTCCTGCAGTCTCAACTGCTGTCTTGACCCCAGAATGACATAGGTTTATTAAACAAGGATCTCACATGATTACAACACGGGAACAGGAGAGGCAAGCAGGCCGGCAGGTGAGAGAGGTGGATAGGTACCATGGACAGACAGTATTGAGCTTTGGCAGGTGGGTGTCCCAGGCAGGAACAGGAGGGTAAGAAGGTACCAGCTGCAGGTGCTGCAGAGCATGGCTATGGGAGCAATTTGTGGTTTTCCCTGCCACTGACTTTCCTTGTGGGAAGCAGACAGAAAAAGTTACAAGCGGCAATCATGTGACTGCAAGATGCTGCGACTGATTCGGCTTGCCAAGGCCCCAAATCACGATCACGTGACCATAAAAATGCTGCAACAGCCACAATTTCAAGGATACGTCACAAGTTCGGTGCCGTCACAACTTTGAATGGTTGCTGAACAAGCGGACATAAACGGAGCACTACCTGTGATGCAGTTTGTGTGTTTGTGACTAACAACGAAGCCATAGTCCGTGTGTCCTTCCTTTTAAAGAGCTTGGCTAGTAGGCCTAGAATGGATGAGTACAGTTGCACAAGTCTGCTGAGCACGACTAAAATATTTTACTCTTTCTTAAGGAGAGTAGTTTACACAAATTTCTCACATTTGTATAATTGGCCATATTACGTTCATGTTTATTTATTTATTTATTTCCATAGAAATATCCTTACAGTTTTGATAGCTCTGTTGTTAAAATGTGCAAACTCATTATTTCGTAGCGTTCACTGACCAAAAAGTCCTCCAAAATAAAAATTAGAGAAAGCTAATTTCGAGTAAGACGCTAAAGCATTCAGATGTAGCGGCAGGATTTCTATGAATTCTACCATCGTGTCCATTACGAAAGTGAACTCTTCTGGTCTTAAGTGACTCAAGCATCTGCCTCTGCTTCTGCCTAGAAGAACTGTTCATTGGCGCCTTTATTGGAAAGTTCTATAGCCGAGCCTATCAGTTGGTCTTGCCGCTGGCCCATCCAACACAAAGAATTCTTGGAGTGCTTTCTGAAAAAGAGGAAACATTTTCAGCACAATCTTTTAACATAAAGTTCAGCATTTTCTCCTAAACACACAGATCCTCAAACTTTGCAGTATATTATGACCCTCTAAAAATACTTCATGAATTTGTGTGACACTCTTTTACAGTCTTACTTTCCCTCTGTTCCAAAGCAGCTTTGTCCTAGGGCAGAGGTCTCCAACCTCCTTGATGAACTCTGGGAGTCCACAAGTCTTAAAAGTTTCCAAGGTTGGAGACCCCTGTCCTAAAAAGGTAAAGGTTTCACTCGCACATATTTATTTATTTATTTATCAAATTTCTATACCGCCCCTCTCCATGCGGACTCGGGGCGGTGTACAGCCATAATCAA
>JANHFP010006231.1:50404-61868 GCA_032468135.1 Calamaria suluensis | reverse complement strand
TTCCCCAATTCAATATTTTTGGATTTGTCTCTCTGAAATGCTTTGCTTTTTTGTATTTTTTAAAAGAAACATTATATTTCAATATGTACCCTTAATTTTTTCCTAAAAACAATAGTAATATTTAGCACCCACAGAAACTTGCTTTGTAGAGATACATCTGGCCTTCAATTTTTAGTTTCTGTCTACTCTAAGCAACTGAACACAATATTTGTCATTTAGAGCAGCATATTGCATGGAGAAATATCTTTTCTATGTGGACTGTGAACAAAATAGTGGTACATATAAAAATGTAAATACTAGTTCACATTTAAGTTGGTGAAAGATAATTACTTGGAATACTCTACTTTCAGAATAGAATTTCAGTGGAATCAGAATTTGATGCTTTTGTTTTAATTAAGAGGTAGCAAAGTTTTGTGAATCAGCATCCAGAATTTCATTTTGCTAATATCTCTCCTGCAGTTTTCAGCTTCCTAGCTTTCTGTAATTAAATTAAATCCCCAGGAGTTAATTGACATCATGAGAGAATCTGTCCCATTGGGCTTTTTCTGACGGGGAAGTGTTGGCAGTCAAGGCTGAATGCTGGAAAGATGTGCAACTGAAACAGTAATATTAGCTGGACTATTTTCCCCCTCTTTGCCCAAAAAATTTCCATGAGAATAATGATTTTAAGAAAAAAACCCATAATTTATGGCAGACATGAACATAGCATTTTATTAAATTTAATGCTGAAATGACTTTTATCATTATGTGAATAAGCTGGCCTCTTCCTGGCCTTGTACATTTGCCATACCATTTACTTTTTAGATTAATTGCAATTTAATGCACTGTCCAGATTCTAAACTGAATTTGTAAGTAAGTACATTTGATCAGGGAAATCAGCTTCATAGATGCTTATTTATAAAAGCTAACTATAAATAAGATTAACTGTGGTTTAGATGGCTTAAAAACATGACAAGTTGTGTATAATTTAAAAATGGAATGAACAATGACTCAACTTTTAGTCATACCAGTGCTGGCTAAGGTGAAGTAAGGTTATACTTATTCTCATCCTATGAAACCATAACTTAATGTTGCCTCTGAATGAACTCACAATATGCAACAACTTGAGGAAGCATCATTTATTGCATAGTACTGCACTCTAATAGTGTTACAGTCTTAATACTAATACTCAATTAAACCAGTTTTTAAATAATTCTGAATGTCTTCCTTCAGCATCATGCAGTTGCTACATGGCTGTGCTCTTGCTGGACAGGGATTTGCTAAAGTAAAGCTTAGTTGTGTGTTTTATCTGCAAAGATTTTAATGATATAAAAGTATCTGCTTCATACAGTACTTGTAAAGGTAGCAGTGGAACCCATTCAGTTTGGAGAATATTCTGTAGACTTAACCAGTTCATAATAATATGGAATGTCAGAATAAAATGACAGAATTGCCAAAGAATTGCATTTCCATCCAAAGCCCAGATTCACTTACAATAATGAAGCCAATTGCTCTATCTTGATTCTAAATTATTTATATAAGTTACTTTTCTTCTCAGTTGCATTTTTTTGAAAGGAAAATTGAGCTAAATTTAATACCCCCTCTCCGAAAGAGGACCTGGGACAAAACCAAGTTTTCCACTTTGTCAGCCTAGAATTGCCAATTGCAGCTGAAATCTATCCTAACATTTATTCCCCCAAACAATATATGGGGGAACATATACCTAAAGTTGCTTTGGTGTTTGAAGAAGTGTCTGAAAAATAAATTAAACAAATAAATGTTTTGAATATACAAATAGTGACCGAAATAACACACTAAAAAAGGGTAGTCCAAGACAACAAGATAAAATAACCTTAATTGAATTAATAGCAACTGACTAAATTTAATTGCCTATTAAATAAGACTCATACCAAAGAACCATCTGCATACACAGATATAAATATTGACATCACTTCTGCCTCATTGAGAGTGAAGACTCTACAAAAATGAATGTAGATTCTAGGAATAGAGAAGACCGTCCATCCATGGATTATACATGCTATTTTTCATATACAGATAAGTAGAAGCTGATTCTCCATCTCATTTCATTTCATTTGTGATAGGAGCAGATAAAAGGGTAATTCTTGGATCTTTATACGGCAGACACATATTAAATATCTGATTGGAAATAACTAAGAAGCCACTGTTGTATGGTAGTTATTTCAATATGATGGTTGGATTGCATGCTATAATAATACAGGATGCAAATAGTAATTTTCATTTTGATTTTTTTCATTTTTTGAGGAGAAGAGCAACAGAAAAAGAAGGAAAATATTAGATGCAGAGGTAAAGAGTTGTTTCAGGACACATTATGATGATTCCCTTAAGGTATCATGAAAAGACCTTGTGAAAGATGTGACCAGATACATATTTCTATGTAATATTACTGTGAAAGATTACTAGCACTGGGACAGCGTATTCATTATCATGATAGCTGATTCCAATTAAAAAGAGCAACAGTTGCCTCAGGTACAATGTAACATTGCTCTTAATGAAGTACACCCCCTCCTTTTTTATATGAGTTACACAGAGTCTTTTGTAATGTAGCATAATTATTAAATGACTTGGGGGGGGAATCATGCTTTTGTTAACTTCTAAGTGTAGGATGAATATTTTAATTTAGTGAATTCTTCCATCTAGTCAGTAGATATTGCAAGGAGAGTAGTGTCATGTAGGGGTGAAAACCAAAATTTTTCCCTACCGATTTCTTGGGCATGTTTGCCAGTTCTCCAAACTACTCAAAATTTTCACTACCAGTTCTCCAGAACCTGTCAGAACCTGCTAAATTTCACCCCTGGTGTCATGGCATCGCTTCTCTTCACCTAGATGACCATTTATTGTTTGGAATATTTTGAGATAAAGAATCATAGCTTTCATAGTTTCCAAGAGAAGGAAAAATCTAAACCTGCTGAAGGCCTTGGATTTTGATAACAATTAAAATGAACCTTCTAGTTAGACTGTGAAAAAGTAGACACATTTGCTACTTTTTTATCTTATAAAATCCTAAATAAGTTGAAAACTATGAGTTGAATTTAACTCCTAATGATTACATTCATAGAGTTTTCTTGTTAGTGTTATGGAATTGGGTTGCTCTCACATGCAGCTTTTTACTTTATACTTTCCTATTGATTCTTTTCCTGATCCTGACTAACCCTGAGCTTGCTCAAGTTTCAGAATCAGGCAATGTTGGCTAAATAGTATATAATGAATTTGCAGTTACTTTTTATTCGGAACATTATTTTATCTTGAATAAAATACTTATGAATCTATCAACTGCAACCTGCTGTGTGGTCCTCTTGGATGGGCAAGAAATATTTTTAATAAAAGAAAATGCTGCTATCGGTGACAGGAAAAATGGTAGCCATATTCCCCTCCATCTTGAAGGATTTGTTAAAGTTGTTATACTACTACTCTATAAATATAAATCTTTTGATTTCTGAGGTAAATCACATAATTCCACTTAAAATATAATTAGTTTCTACCATCATCTTGTTAATAACATATTAGTTAATAGGCTTGCTTTCAATGGGAAATACTGGCTCAGTTTCAATTTGTGTAATTTAGGTAACCCAAAGGAAAGCTTTATAAGAAGCAGTTGATGTATCAGTGTTTTTCCTTCCAGTGTCTAGTACAGTGATGGCTAACCTTTTTGCCATCAAGTGCCAAAAGTAGGAGAAACGCGGCAGGGGGGTATCGCCTGCATGCCCACACCCATAATTCTATGCACTTCACCAATTACTTTATCCTTGTGCTCATGTGCCCACCAATATGACTCCATGTGCCACCTGTGGCATGCGTGCAATAGGCTCACCATCACGGGTCTAGTACCTTGGCAGAAATTACTGCTTTTGTTTGGTGAAGATGCTGGACTTTTCAATTTTTTTGTTTTCCTTTCTAGCTTTTTTGGGGGTATATTTTTAAATGTTGGACACATTTCTTATTTCGGTGAGAAATTCCTGGAACTATGGAGATAGAAAGTCCATGTAGCAAGTTTAGAAAAATTTGAACAAGTAAAATGAGTCCAATCTCTTTCTTGTAGTTTTTATGCATTTGTCATATAACATCCCAACATTATTTTGTTCATACAGATTGCAGTAAAGCTATTAAAGAGGACTTCTGATTCTCTTCCTATTTGGATTTACTGCATTTTTCCATTAATGTTTTCAAGGCATCTTGTAAGAAACCAGTGATATTTTTATATACCTATAACACAAATAATACCAAATAAATGTACTTAAAAAGGGTAAATACATCAATCAACCTGAAAGATTAAAATTCAGGACACAGCCAGCCAAGATATATTTTTTTTTGGGGGGGGGGAGAAATATAATAACTTGTTATAATAGCAGATGATCATAAGAAATGTGGTATCCAGAGGGAGGTTAAAGTTTTAAAAAATGTATGGAAGATTGAACAGAAATAAAAAGTCAAAATTATTTCAAGGTAATAGGATTTCTTTTTTATAAATAGTCCATTAAGAGTTGAGAACATTGAAGTTTTTTCTTACATTTCTTTTCATCTAGAATTACCAATAAGGAACAAATGTATTATATGCCATGTATTTACTATAGTTCTTCGTTTTTTTTGAGATGGTATCTTAATTTGGAAGCCTTGCCTTCCTCATTATGCTCATTGAAAGATTATGCTTATATCTTTGTCTTTCAAAGGAGATTGGTGATTGAAGTTAAATAGCATTTAAAATGGATACTTATTTCAGAAGGACAAAAGCAGTTCCACATTACCTCCCAAACAGCTATAGGCAATTATTATGCTCATGGTGTTTGCCTTGGGAAAACAACATAAATATATTCTTCAAGGTATTCACAGGAAAGCAAAACAAAACAAAGCCACATCTACTTGAGTTTTTTATCCACATAATTTCTTTGCTAAGAATTCCTTGATCTTCTCAGAAGTATTAAGGCAGGCATATTCATCCAAGAAATCAGTGGCAACAATATAAATAAGCTCCCACAGAAAAAAATAATATCAAACAATACTGGCATGCAGTCATGTTTTGTACACAAACTTACTGTTTGTGGTAAGAATTCCTCAACTTTTCTCAACAGCAATTAAGGCTGAGTCAGTTTTTGTTGCTCTCCAGTACGAAAGTTCTAAATACTACTTGGAAATTATTTAATTCAGTAGGTCAAACATGTTCATTGGGGGTAAGTACTGGAAGTGGATAATTAATGATTATTAATTATTAATTATTATTAATTATTCCAAAATAAAGAGGGAAAATATTAAAGCAGGCATGCAGCCTTGAAAAAAGATGTTGCTGCATTAATAATTGCATTAAAGAGATAGCTTTAATTATTCAGCTCATGAAAGCAGCACTATCTTTTTCAAGTCATTACAGAATAGTGAAAATGGGGCCATATGTTTCAATAAATATCAGTGAGGTGCTTATGCTTATGTGAAATACAAATTTTGGAAAATGAGCATGGGCATAATAGCTAATTGCTTAACCATTCTTATCTGTATATAAAACACTTTTGAGATGGAGAAAAGCAGATGTTTTCTTGTTTAATTCTGAACACACAGAGACCAACATAATGGTTACATATAATAGTTGTTGCAAATTAAAATTTGTTAGCTAGTTGTATTTGAGGAAGACAGTTTCATTTCTGGTATTTTGGAGGATATGAAGGTCACTTAAGCTGTTATATACTGGATTCTTGTACACAGTCTGCAGGTACACAGACTTTGCTGTATGCAAACCTTCGGGCTAAACAGAAAGTATATGTTGCTATGACAGTCTCCTTGTAAGTTTGCTTCTACTCTTTTCTCTGTAAATGGAACAAAGTTGGTATCTAAGTACAATGTCAAAATTGCAATTTAAAGCGACAAGATAAATTCTTATGAACTGCTGCAGTGTCTGAAAATATCTCAGAATTTCCAGGTGATGCCAGTATTGGCGACTAACCGACGGACGGACGGACGGAAGGAAGGAAGGAAGGAAGGAAATAAATAAATAAATAAAGAACGAACGAACGAAAGAAAGAAAGAAAGAAAGAAAGAGAAAGAAAGAAAGAAAGAAAGAAAGAAAGAAAGTCAATTAAGTGTGGTAACTTAAAAACAGCCAAGTAATATTTTGGGGTTTCCAGCATAGTCTTGGACATCTGAGTACTAGTGCATCTGTTCTTGGGATTAGTAACAGGTAACAAAAAGGCATGGTCAGACTTGTCAGTGAATCACAGAAATGTGCCTGTATCTTTCAGTTGTATCAAAAGGAGAATCCCTAAAACTGGTTACTAGCTATAGTGACAAATTCAGGCTTGAGCCCCTATTGCTTCAGAACACTCATAACATCATTATTTCAGGTAATGTCCTGAGCATTAAGGTGACATTTGGCATAAGTCATTTGGCACAAACAAATACACTTATATTTATTTATATTATATATAAATGCTCTTATTGTATACTTGGATGTTTTTGTTATTTTAGCACTTACCATTGAACTTAAAAGTACCTGCTTGCCCACATCCTAATTCCTTATGCTTTATTTATTCTATGACTTTTCACTAAAATGATCATTATTTTTTTTCTTTCCAATGCCAGAATATACATTATTTCATCAACTGTTAGTGGATAAACCTGTTCTCAGTGAAGGTGACACATGCCTAATTAATATAAGAATCAAAAGATTTGCTTAGTGTCTGTTCATAGTAGTACTTTCTCATTTCTTTAAAATTGAAGTGTTGATGCAAATATTGTTGTGTATGTGTTCTGCATGAATAGAAATATGTAATATACATGTACAAGGCATTTTTTTGTAATTAGGTTGCCTGACATAATAAAATATTGTTTTGGTTTGAAAAAAAATGTTCAGTGTTTCCAGCTCATTCCCTTTTTTTATATCCCTTTTTATGGCCACAGACAAAAAAATGCAATTTTTATTCAAAACTGATGTTTCCATCATTAATAGCTTTTTTTTATTCTTGCAGCAGTTTTGGGAAATTATGTATCGTTTGTGATAATTCATTTTAAAAATTCTTGAGCTATGTGGCATACTTTCATGAAAATTCATTTAGATAAAATTAGATATTATTGTTTAATGAGGTGGCATTTCAATTTAGACCTTGCATCAGGCATGTACCAAGAGTTTTTTATGGAAGAGTTAGGTTCATTTGAGTAATAAAGGCTGAATCATGGGGGTTTTAATTCTTAATCGCTGTGAGGATTGTTATCTGTGGGATGTGAGTCTTAGTGGTATTCAATCTAGTGTCCACTTAGCCGTGACCAGAAGTAATTGCTCCCAAGTGGGTTGCACAATGACCTGATAATACTTGCTTTGACCCTGTGACCTTGTCTGCCCCATTGTTTGGGATTTTATAGCAAGCGAGTCTGCATTTCTGTGGGGTCAAGTAGATATCTGAGGTCAAACATTTTCTGATTACTCCACAGTGTATGCTGTAATGCTACTAGGCACTGTTGCATAGAAATAGTTGAAGCTTTGTAGCATATACCAGGCAAACAGCTGGACTGTTCTTCCTAATGCATATTCAGTATTTTACCAAACGTAAGTTAATAGATTAACTGTATATAATACAAAGATCCCACATACTTATCTCTTTAAACTTTTGTGTTTGAATTGGATTGTTTTTTTAAGTGTCTGCATTTATCAAGGAAGTTCTTTTTCATTGATGCTGACAAATTGGAAAGTTGTCTCTTTTTGATCTGCTTTTCTGAAAACTAAAGTTGTTGCCAGCTAAAGCTGCAGATTCCGCCCAACCATTAATAACTTAACTATAACCTATTTAACCTTCAAAAATCTTTTTATTATTTACTTTCAGGTTATCTTTACACATCTGTTACGCTCTGAAAAAGAATGATTCTTTCGTCACAGGCAGTTGGTCAGTTTCTCTTAGATATAATACGATGTTTATGATACAAATATATGATTGTCAGAGAAAGGCTTGATACTGTTTGTATATGTTATTCATGTTTATATTTTGTTTACTAAGTGCAGTAGTCAAAACAATCTTTATGCATTTCTCAGTCTTGTACTAATAATCTGCAACCTTTTGAGAGGAAATAATTCCAGTTTTCTTTATGTACATTTTGTTGTAGGAAATTAATCTAAATATTTTAGTTTCAGGCAGCAGCTAAAGATAATGCACAGAGAATTAGTCTAAGACACATTTTTCTAATAGAGAACAACTTTATTATATTTGAGATATGTAGAGTGTGCAGTAACCTGAGAAAGCAAAAGAGAGAAATAGAAGAATGAAAAAAATGCAGCCTACAGGGACATGAACAGCTGTGGCAGGTATTTATTCTTTGCAATGGATGATTATCAGCCTTCCCCAACCTGGTGCCCATTTCCATATCCAGGAGATGGACATTGTAGACATAGCAGCAGAGCTTTACTCTAGATAAAACTGAATGAATGTGTTTGAATTATAGGAGGGTACATTTGGATTGCAATTACTATTTTAAAATACTGTATAGACATATTTCAAGAGAGGACTCTCCATAATGGCCTACAGAATAAAATTCCATTGTAATAAAAAGTAGTCACACATTCTTGAAAGTTGTAAGCCTTTGTTCTTCCATAAATTTTTAGTTTGAAAGGAAAACTGTAATAACGAAAGCTTTGTGGCTTTTTAAAATAACTAGGCTTGATAAATCCTGTTCAGAATTTTTCTGTGGAAACATGGAAGCAGGACAAGTTCTCTCTCATTGATAATCTTTTGGCAGATGTTAATGTAAAATAATATTTGAAATGTTCCATTTATAGATAAAAATTAATGCAGTACCTCTGAGATACTGGTTGAATTGAAGTTAGTATTAATATGAATGTTTGCAAGTATCTTGGGAAGCAGTAAATGTTGAAGGGTATAGATTGGGTAATTAATAAATGCAAATATTTATCCCTCAGCTGCACAACTTATGAGCTGACTATTTTTTTTTGGTTCCTGTAGCATGCTCATGAGTAGCAACTGTCCAGAGTACATGTTGGCGATTTTAGGATTTTTCCTTTATCTGGAGAGATTTTGTTGATCAAAATTCACCAACTGGTTATCAGTCTTCATCATAATGCTCTCTCTGTTCCTTTAGGGGCATCTAATTTGCCCTGAATTCTCATTGGAAATATGCAATGATTTCCTGCATGGAGGTCTTAGACTTTTTAAAAAGAACAATAAAAACATTTTGTGATAAGTCTCCTTTCTTTCCCAATTAATTACATTTTTCTCTCTTCATTTTCAGTTATTTTGTTTGCTTGTTCTTTTTGGACATTGTTCACTCTTTCCTTCAATCAATTTTATTTTTTTACATTCTATGTTGCTCTTTGTATATATATTAATAATGTTACACTCTATGTCTAGTTAAACAGCACGAAAAGGCTGAGACCATAAAGAAAATATTTTTTTTCTTCCCCCTTATTTTAGTCGTGTACTTTCAATTAATACTACAAAACGTTTTGGTTGACTATTCCTTGTAGTTTTCTGTCTTAGTGGTTTTATAGTTTAGCAGTTTTCTAAATTAAGTCATTTTTGGATAAAGAAGTGCCAATTTCAAAGGAAGTTGAGAAATCCACTCTTTATATTCAATGCCAATAGATTTGATGCCATTGCTGTAATTAGGAGAAATAACTTATCTGTGCATTGATTATCTGCCATAATTAACTCTTGCAATTACTCTAGGATGATCTAGTTCCAATTTCAGATCCTTGGGGCACCTGCTTCCATTTGCAGTGGAATCTATCCACCTTGTCACCTTCCTTTTTTCTTCTTCTATGTTTCCCAGCATTACAGATTTTTCAAGAGAACTGAGTATCTGTGAATCTCTTATTTTTAACTGAGGTGCATTTTCAGCTTCAAATTGAATCAGAAATAGCTTTATGTGGTGGCTGTCATAAATACCAGAACACTGAAAGACATGAAAAGGGGTTTCTATATTTAGATTTATGGAAGATGATTGATTTTCTTCTTTGTCAGAGTCTTTTAATATATTTTGCTTTTTATTGCAAGTTATATTACTATTTTAATTCTTCTGAAAATTTTGTATGCAGTTGGGCTCATCTAAATATAGTACCTAGCTAACTTGGGATGATCTAGAAAAAGCTGAACAAGATTTGGCATAGCTAATAATCAGATGGGAGACCATCAAGAGATCTCAGTTTTTTAGGTTAGATTAGGAATCTAAAAAAACCCAACAACTTTAAATTAAGCAGCGACAAACCACTTCAGCATTGCTTCCATTATCCATGTTATTGTCAGGAATTCAACTCAACTTTGCCTTTATTTAGTTTTGCTTTTAAAGATATGTTACTGTACTTCATATCGTAGTTTATTCAGTCACACTTCATAATTCAGTTGAATTCTTGAATGAAAGATTATTTTAATTTTATAATAATAATATTAAATGGTCTATATGTCGCTGTCTTGCCTGAAAGCAGTGAAACTTTGCAAGGCTTATGATAGTAGTTACCAAATCCATCTGTAATTTGGAAAGTTATAATAGGGATCCTGAAAAAAAGTAATCCAGTGTTTTGTTTTTTAGTAACTACATGCTTTGTACTGTTGATGCAGTATAGTTTCTTTTCCAGCAGAGGGAATGCAGGACTTGTTAATGAAGCAAAAAAGCTGACTGTGGGCATCCTACTCAGCAGTGTGGTGGCCATAGAGTGGGATTTAATTTATTTTGAGGGTCCAGATGATGAGATTGCATGATAGATTCCTCATTAACAAATTGGATTAGAATGTGTATCAGTCTAGATGCATGCTCTGATTAATAATTCTAAGAGTTTATAATACTTAAACTATTGGATACATCTTGGGTAGAGGAGATAAATTGGCACTCACACAGGGTATTTGTAGAAAGTGACACTTCCACCATATGTTAGTGGAAATCTCTTTGGATGAGAATTTTGGATGGTTTTCTGTGTTGCTATAGTCTGGTTTCCCCACCTACTCTGACTAGATAACTACACCAGATATTTGTTTGTTTTCAACTGACAGATATCTTTTTCTTTCCACTTGGTGTTTGCCTTTTCTGCCTTTTGTTTTCTCTTTTTTTGTTAAACACAGTGTTATCTGCAGAATTCATTCCATTGTTGGGAAGAAGTACTGGGTCAGTTAGCTGGATGTCTTATTAAAAAGTTAGTCAGTGGATAGGGATGATAGTATTTTGGAGAAAGCTGGGTTACTGTATTGGGCTGACTTACATACAGAGAACTTTGATCCTAGCAAATAGAGTAAATCTAATATGTCATTGTGTACATAAGCTAAAAGTTCCATAAGAACCAATAAGAACAATGCTTCATTCTTTAAAGCTCTATACTAATTAATTCTTATAAGTATTGAGGTATACTGCTGTGAAAAAAAAAATCTATGGAACAATATCCACTTCCTTCACAGAAGTGAAGGCCCAGGAAAGAATATTGCGGAGGAGACAGCTCATGGCTCTTGCTCCCCCCCCCCCGATATATTTTTCATTT
>JANHFP010006230.1:17681-27857 GCA_032468135.1 Calamaria suluensis | reverse complement strand
CGGCGTGACCGGGGGGGGGGGAGAAAGGAGAGAGAGAAAGAGAAGCGGGAGGTCATCCGGCCCTCTCCGCGTGGGCTTTTGTTCTGGGAGGGGCGGGGGCGGTCTCCGTTCCCAGGGCCCGGCGGGGGCCGTTCGCTGGACCTTCCCCCCCCCCGCACCCCCTGGAGCACATCCCTCTCTCGGCCTTCGGTGCCGGGCGGTAAGCCGCGTGGGTGGGGAAACAGTCGCGGGCCTGAGAGAAAAGTGCGAAGTCGCCGGGCGGTTTGCGGGGCCGCGGCGGCGGCGCCATGTTGCCGAGGGGGGCGGGGCCGGGACATGGCGGCGGCTGCGCGTGCCGAGGCCGATTGTTCCTCGCTAGGCCTCGGCCATGTGGGGAGCCTCCGAAGCCGCCGCCGGTGCCCGAGCGGGGGAATCGGCCGACTGGGCAAGGGGGCTTCTTCTGCTTCCCCGCTCCCGAACCGAGACGAGCCGTGTGTGGGGGAGAGGGGGAGGTTCCCCTGCGGCCTGTGGGACTCGAGAAAGGAAGTAACGAGCTCGGGCCTGGGCCGGCGGGGGTGGGAGGGGTAGAAAAAAAAACAGCGGCGCGAGGAAGCGAAGTGCGCTGCGCTGGTTGCCGTGCTCTGACCTGCCGGCCGCAGCGCCCCCTGGCGACCGTGCGGAGCCGGCCTGGTCCGGCGCGCAGCACGTGCTGCTCCGGAGAAGCCGCGAGCCCGGCTCGGGGGGCGCCATTGTTTTTTTTTTCCCCGGCTGCTTCCCGCCAGCTCCGCTTGAGCGCCTCCCGTTGTAGCCGGCCGTCGCTCGGGGCCGCCTTTGGCCCCGAAGTACTGTTGAAACGCCGCGAATAACTTTTGACTTAACTTTTACTGTTTGTCTCGTCGTTAGGTGTGGCGCCTTCGAGGTTGAAAAGGGGGAAGAGAGATAACCGGTTTTCCTTCCTCCCACCGCGACAGGCTTTTTACAAAAGATCGACTGGCTTTATCATCTCTGAACGGCGGCGGAGCAACCCGGGGAGTCGGATGTTTCGCCCAGCAGTTCAAGCCACGGAGTAGTAAGTTTTCAATGCTCCTTTTTGCAACACTTGGGAGAACTTGGGGAGTTGTTCGCCTTGGGGAAACGGCCACTGGAAGGCAGCGTCGCTGGAAAAAGATAGAAATGTAGTATATTGGGGGGGATCAGTTCTTTCTTTGCTGTTAAGTCACCAGTCTTAGCTTTTTGAGTATAACCGTGCCTGAAACTGCTTTCATTTTTACTTGGAAGTATTAAAGGTTGCCTTCATGAGCTGGACATTTTTTTATTGATGGGTTAATGTGAAATCTTTCAGCATCCACTGGAAAGAATTGTTTTTTTTATAAGCAACAGGTGTTCAGTTATGATTCTATTGTTGAGAATAGAATAATAACTTATCAAGTCTGGTGGAAACATACTGGCTTAGGCCTCTAAGCGTTAATTTTATAAAAATACAAAATGAAGTATTGAGCACTAGTTTATAAATAGGTTTTGATAAAGGTTGCAGGTTCAATTTGGCCTATAGCTTTCATCATATTTTTATGATACTTCTGAAGATGTTAGATATTAGATTTTTTTTACAATAAGTGATGAGTTTTATGTTTCTATTTGCTTATACTGAAAATTAATGGAAACTTTGATTTTCTTTTTGTCAGGTGAAAAAATGTTTGAAATAAGAAGATCCTGGTCCTGTTAGAATAATGTCAAAGTGCTTACAGTGCAGGTAGTGATTTATGGAACCTACTGCAGTGAAGGCACTTGTAGCATTATGCTGGCAAGTGCCACAAAGCATTTAAGAATTTAATCCACAGTGACTACCACACAATAACTGCTTTTTATTCTAAGGTGCATCTAGTGCAGATAGTGAAATAGATTAGCATCTACTGCCCTAAGTGCTCCTTCTGGCATAAGAAGTTGTATTTTCTCCAGGTCACTTAACACAGAAAGTAAAATTTAATAGTGTCTTGCAGTCTTCTGTTAGTTTTGCATAGTTGCACTACAGGAAGAATGTAGTTGTGCAAATCTATGCAAAACTGATTGTGGCCTGTTATTATCTTCGTGTCTACATTGTGAGTTAATTTAGCCTATGTTCCACAGTACAAGTGATCCTAAATGGCTTCTGTAGTACTAAAGTGCTTATAGTGCAGGTAGTGTTTATAATCTACTGCATTAGGAGCACTTAAAGTACTACTAGCTGAAGAACTTCATATATATCCCATTTTTCCCTGTTTCTACTTTTAATGGCTGTTTAACACTGTTCTCTGGTTAGTTTTGCAGGTTTGCATCCAGCTGTGTGATGCTCTGCTGTGCAAATCCATGCAAAACTGACTGTGGCAGTGAAAAGGCAAGAGAGTGTACTAAGTTGTACCCCTTTCTACACAGGTTGGGATCGGTTGCAATGCTGTGTTAAATCTGTGGTATTGCACTTGTCCCGGCCTGTTGAGGTTGGTGGGGCAAGAATCTGCAGCAGCTTAAGGTCCCTTATCAGTTAATTGTTTGGGAGCAGCAATTGCACTGGTGTAGTGATCAATGTAATTCTTTGCATCTAAAAGAATTTTGATTAAATGGCGTAATGATACTGTGAGTACTTTTTCTTCCACTGATGGCAAAATGAGCTTTAAACATATAAAGCAACCCTGTATAACTTAGTATTTTCAATAAATAACAAGCTTTAATATTAATAAAAAGATGTGTTTTGTGATTTCCTGAATTTAAGGTAATATGTTACTTGCCCGAAAAGTAGTTGAAATAATCTCAGCTGTTTTTTAGGTCCATCACAGCATTCTCACCTACATTATCTGTGTAACATTTAAACATTGTGAATAATGTCCTCTCGTTAGGTCCTTTTAGAATAAAGTGTAAGATAGAAATTAGTATCTCAATATATTAGTACACAGTGTTATGACTCCTTATTGAATGATACATGAAAATTAAAAATAGCACACTAGAAAAATATTAATCTGAGGAAAATACTGAGGGAAAATGATTGATTTATTAAATTTAGAAGATCACACAACTCCATAAAGATGCTGAGTGATATAGTACAGTAAAAAGTACCTTCGGAACAGAAAACGCTGATTAACTTTTGAAACATCCCGCCTGACTTGGGGGAAAAAAGCCAGGTTTTCAGAAATGGCAAACAACAAGCCACGTGGATGTTGATGATGCAAGAGAAGATTGCTTCTTATGGGTCCTTTCAGATTTCTGGAGGTACTTTGAGCCAATTATTCTAATAGGAATAGACTTGATTTTAATTCCACAAAAGTGATACCTGTTAAAAACACCCTCACCCCCAAATGATATGTAGAGAAATTCAAAATCTCATGATATCCTTTCATGGGAGCCTTTTATTAATTATAAATGAAATTTGATAGGGGTTGGGTTAATACTTCAGATTTAATGAAATATACTTTATTACACACAGTTTAACTTTGAATCTTAACCTAAAAGAGTTAACTTGTAAGGCAAGTCTGGTTCTTGAAGCAATTTGTATTACATGTCTGTCCTAAATTAAACTGGAATAGTTTAATTGATTTTAGAATTTGGACAAATGCTAGATGGCAAGATGGAATTGGTAATGCCATGCCAGGTTTGGGCCTCATTAGTCCCTGGGTTGGAGATAATTATGAAATTCCAAGACTGGAAATAGAATTGGAGTAAAAGTCCAATATACAGGGAATAGAGTGGAATTCTGAGTTTTCAAAAACTTCAATGAAATTAATACAATATAAATATAATATTAAAAAATGAAGTTGATATAGATAAAAATTGAGAAATACAACATTGTTTTGACGCTTTAATAAGGTAGATTCAGTTAAGTCACACAATTACACTGGCTTTGGATAAGTATCATGCAATAATTAAATGGTCAATTGAAGTGGCAGGTAATTTACCAGGGGGTAAAAGATTGCCTGCAAATCTACAAAGACAAAAAGCATCAACTTAACATTTCTTAGCAAGAACTACAGCTTTGTAATTCAGGTATGAATGAATGAATGTCCAGGTCTGAAGCTAATTTGCTCACAGGTCAAGATGTTTCCAAGAGATACAATCCAAATACTTTTAGCAATGGAGACGTGGCATAATTTTGTTTTAGAAAAAAAAAACTAGGTGGATAAATTTGATGTCACCTTTGTTGTACTATATGAATCTCAAGCCTAGCCAGTTTTTCGGAAATGGGTAATTGTAGCTGTGGAAAAAAGGGCTAGTATGGCAGCCACAGCGTAAAATAATTTTTTAAAATTCTACCAGGAGCATGGAAGCTCAATTAAGAATTTTAGGGCATCAGAAGGTGAAACTTGAGGATTTGTAGAGAAGTTGAACATGGGGTTTGCTATTTTTGGGTGTAGTAAATCATATTTGGACAAAGTTCCACAGACTTATGTTACTGTCCGTTATCTCCCATAAAGATGGTACACAAGGTGAACATAGTTATTTAGAACGTTTTACTTTCCTTCAAAATCTTAATAGTTTTTTTAAAAGTAAAACATTTCATAGGAGGGATAGTTAAATAGAAACATGATTCCAATGAGGTAGAGAGCATCTGTAATTTAGAGTACAAAGTTTTAACTTGATAAGAAAGGAATTGGACAGGCTTAAGATATTTTTGAGCAAGGCTAATGATTATATAATAGATATGTCATGAGGTTACTACTATAGATTATTTCAAGTGAGTAACAAATGGAGCAGGAAAACGTTGAGATAGGTAATTGGGTACATTAACAGGCCATGAGGTCAAATTAGTGTAAACTGGGAGAGGTGAATAGTTGATTTGAAATAGATTACTGGGTTCAGATAAATCAGTGCAAAGATATTGATATCAAAGATACCACTTTTTGATTACTATCTTTACAGTAAAAAACAAAGGTACTAATACATAGAATAATATGGTTGGAAGAGACCTTTGAGGTCTTAAGTCCAACACTTTGTTCGAACAAACCCTACACACCATTCCAGAAAATGGCTGTCCAGTCTCCTTGAAAGTCTCCAATGATGAAGCACCCACAGCTTCCAGAGGTAAGATGTTGCACTGATTAATCGTTCTCACTGTTGTGAAATTTCTCCTTAGTTCGGATCTCTTTCACCCATTGCTGCTTTTTCTGTACTCGGGTGCTTTGCTCTTGCCTGAAACACTGGTATCATATCACCCCTAGTCCTTCATTAGACTAGATCGATACAGTTTAGCCTCCAGCCACCTCGTTTTTGTTGCTCTTCCCTGGACTCCTAGGATCTTAATATCTTTGTATAGTGACCAGAACTGGACAGTATTCTAAGTGCACTTACCTGTACAGTATAAAGCAATACTATCACTTCACATGATCTTGAAACTATATGTCTTGATGCAATGTAAGATTGTCTTGGCAGCTGTCAAATGAAATTTCATTCCCATCCACAGAGCATCACTTTCTCATTTGACCTCGGTAACAATATACATTGCATACTTGATCCTCACATGACTTTGATATCAATCACAGCCTTTTCTCAGCAACCACCGCAACCATCATCTGCAGTTCTCTCCACTTCTCAACAATTGTATTTCTGCCCATACCCAAATAACTGCATGCATCCATTTTTTATTTTTTTTGTTTCGGGCATTGAAGCAAGATACTCTGTATGAGACATTGTCAATAGAGAGTAAAACAAAATGTTATTTAAGAAAAAATTGTCAATGCCATTTTTAATTGAAATAAATTTCCATAGTAATAGAAACAATAGTTAAGGATACTTTGAAACTGGTCTACAGACTTCAATAAGCCATCCATTTGGCCAATTTGTTAATTGGCTCTAGCAAGCACTGAGCAGGGGCTTTCCTATTTTTGTAACAAAAAGAAACGGTTTTTTTTCAAGTTCCTCACTAATGGCACAAATTCTGATATATGAATTTTATTCTGACACAATAACTTGAGTATTTTTCAAGTTTGAAACAATTAGCATACTATTGCATGCACATCTAGTGTAATAGTTTTAAAACAAACATTAAGGGACAGCTTAATGTAAAGGAACTTTTTTGTTCATTCAAGGAATGATGCTGAAACAAATATCACCAGTTTTGACATTAGTCAAATTACCAGCAGAATAAGTTTCTTCTATCTGCTTCAATGATAAGGTATCCTAGATAGAAAATATCAAATCAGAATTAATTTTGAACATTTACTGAATAGCCTTTTGCTCACTGCAAAGTAGTCTTTTGTTTTTGGCCAATGACCACTTCGTTGTAAAGTATGAAACAAATATGAATATTAATAGCTATGATTTTCCACCTATATATGGGTAATGCAGGAATCCTAGTTAATTCTGCTTCATTATACTTGGACTTGGTTCCAATGAATTCTGAACATTCAACCCCATAGTAATATTTTTGCAATTGCCATAGAAAAGGACCTTGGTTTCAATGACCAGGATATCACTTCCGGTAGTTGAAAGCTACTGTTTTCTATATTTGCTTATTCTGGTCTACTTTTTTATATTCAGTGGTACAGTGTTCCCCAAAAATAACACCTCTTTTGTGCTTGAAAATAAGCCCTTATATTACTGTAAGCCCTTGGGCTTATTTTCAGGGAGGTCTTATTTTTTTTAAGTGCAGAAGGCGGTGAATGGGAGTGCAGCTACCACTGGGCCTGCCCTCTTTGTCCCACTGACTATTTCTCTGCAGCTGCAACAGGGCAAGCACTCAGCATGCCCTGGCCTTCACCACACTGCCTGATGGCCCTCCTGCTGCCGGGACACTTCTCGGCCATGCTGGCCGCCAAGCAGCTACCCATGTTGCTGCTAGCCTGGCTGGGACTCTTCAGCCCCCTCGCAGGAGGGTGGAGACTGGGGTGTGCCCAGAGTTTGGCCCCAATTGAGGCCATGGGCAAGCAGACAGTGGGAATGAAGGGCGGAGCCAGTATACTTGCCCAAACACTTTACCCAGAGGGACAGAAAGCTTTGCGTGCTTGCAAATGGAACACTTTGAAACAGAGCTGATCATGGAGTGGTTTGCTCCATTATGAAACACCCCATACCCACACCCCACTTTGTGTGCTTGCAAAGGGGACAGCTTCTTACTCTGCCTGCTGCCAGTGCCACCATGCAAGCCTTACGAGAGTCAGGCAGCCACATAGCACATGCAGATTGCCTGTCTTTTTCCCCCAGCCTTTGCCTCCGCACTCACACTTATCAGTATTTGAACTGCACCAAGAGGCTAGTGGGCTCTGACTGGTGGCCCCCGTGCAGTCGCTACCTCTTGTGTTGGCCCAAAAATAAGCCCCAGGCTTATTTTCAGCATAGGGCCTATATTGGGCCCACCTCCCAAAAAAATCAGGCTAGGGCTTGTTTTTGGGGTGGGTCTTATTCTTGGGAAAACAATAGTATGACAAATTTTCATTTAGGAATCCTAAAACTGTTAAGTGCCAGGTGACTATCTGGGGTGCTACAGATCAGTTAATCTGAGTAATACTAGGGATGATTCTGGAGCAAATCAAAGTAATTTATAAGACCTTGGAAACTATACAGTAATTACAAATGGAAGCATCAAATTTAATGGCTGATCTCAGAAGCTAAATAGAGTTTGATTAAACCTTGGATAATAGGCTGCTTTAAATTTTGAGGGCTATAAATTAGAAGTCAAGCTTGGTTTGAAGGAGACTTTAATCATGACTGTAAAACAGCTAAGAAAACTCCATTTACACACTAGAAACTGAGCTCAACCAGGCTGTTTTTTGTCTTGTAGTGGAAGCCCACATAGGCTTGTTGAAAAAGGCTTTCTTTGCAATTAGTGAAAACTAGACTGCAGAAATGTGGCTATTAATGTGATGATTAAATAGAAAGGTTGGAGAAGTAGATTGCTGAAAAAGGGTCATTTATGTATAGAAGATATGATTGATGATTTTATGCATGAGCCATGGTTTAAAGATTCCCAGTCATCTTAACTCTGCAATAGGAATCAGAGAAGGAATGGGAATGGTCCCATGGAAGCAGGAGAAAGGTTAGACTGACCTAGTAAGAACAATTCAGCAATGTACCTAACGTTATTTTATAGAACAGTGGTGGTGAACCTTTTACTCACCAAGTGCTGAACAAGTATGCGCTTCATGCGCTTTGCATGCTCTGTGTTAAAGCACAGCTCCTCCCCATGTGCTGCGCATACAACTGCACCATCTGCACATGGACATGGATTTTGCACGCCCCCATGTGCTAGGCATGGAACACCACCTGCACGTGTGCGGCTTTCATGCAGCTCCCTGTGTGCTGTGCATGTAATTGTGCCATCTGCGCATACACACAGGTTTCACATGGCTCCCTGGTGCACTGCACGTGCTATTGCACCATCTGTGCATGTGCAGTTTTAGCATGCAGAATGCATGCACAAACCACGTGTGCTATGCACAAGTACTCAAAGCATGGGCACACGTGCCATAGGATCACCATCAAGGGTTTAGTATGTAATTTCTTCATCACAGTATACTTTGTAGTGAAAGTTAAACATACATTTGTTGAGATCCTTTAAAACAGACTAAACAGATGATTGACTTGACCTGAATGGTCCCTCTCAGTTAATCATCATACTGCAATGCAAAAGAATAGAGATTTTATTTCACAATTTTGACATAAAACCTCCAAACTATTTATTTTTATTTATAATCCAATATACATGGTAATTCTGAAATTATTAATATATTTTGAATGCTCAGCATTAATTTTAAAAAATCCCAAAGTAAAGTTTGACAAAGAATATATTCCATTATTAAACATGAAATTAATTTATTAATCATAAAATAAAGGATTAGCAAATAACTTTCTCCAATTCTAGAATTACTTTGTATTATACTCATGCTTTGAAGAAATACTTTTTTTAAAAAAAAATACCTTATATCCATAATGGAACAAAACTGCTTTATAATATTAGTTCACCAACAAAGTACTTTCATCTGTGGCAGTTGTCATTGTTAGAAATTAATGTTCCTGTTTTGTTCCATGAGATCTTTAAATTGAACATATTAACTATTAAAATATGCCTTTTCTGTCTTTAATTCATTTTATTTTGGTTAATATTATATCTTATGACATTTTGAATCTGATTTAGATTGAAATATTAAAAAGGCACTAATACTTGAAGTCCAGGATGAGTCTACTCAGGATTTTGACCTTTAAGAATGAAGAATACCTGGGCCAGAGGATATGCCTACTCTGTGGTTGGTGTAACATTGTGAAACATGCTGCTACCCTCTTTGTTTGAGCACACAGAAACTCAAACTTTTTTAACAGGTCTTAACATGCTTCAATACCGTGGTACTAATGACTGGATGATGATAAATTCTATGTACTTCAAAGAATATTACATTGCCTCATGTACACAGTATTCTGCCACAATATTTTCAAATAGCCATACCAAAATGCACCCAGAGTCACAGATTAGAGATAGGTGGCTATACAAATTGAATGAAGAAATAAATCACATGCTCTCTGTACTATTAGAATTTATAAAATATATATTTCTATACATCACTGTAGTCTTTGAATCTTGTAAATCTTAAATACTGCATTTAAAATGTATATTATATTTAAAATGTTTATACTCTTTGATCAATGAAGGGTTACAAAAAGACATATTTTTAAAGAAAGCAAAGGCATTTAATTTTATTGGCCATCCAACTGGACTTTTGGCAGCATTCAAAACTAGGGAAAATATCAGAACAGCTAAAACCATTGAATCTCACAGAGACCCCAGGCTAAAACAATCTAATGAATAACAAAAATAACACAAAAAGGTAATTGAGCAAATAAACATCAATCCTTGGCCTGGAACGAAAGCCAAGTTTTCAAAGCTTTCTGGAACCCCAGTAGAGGACACAATCCTAATCTTGGGGGAGGGGGTGTTCTGTTCCAGAGGATGAGGGCCACAAAAGTGATGGCACATTTCTTGGGTCCTACAAAAGGGTAATATTTAATAAGAGATGACTCACAGCATACCCACTCTGCTGGAACATATTGGACAGTTGGGTGGTAAGAAGTCTTTCCAATAGTCATGATTTATAGGTAATAACAGCATTTTGAATTGCATTCAGAAGTCAACTGGCAGTCAATATAGCTTGCACAGTAGATGTTCTGGACAAATGCCTTGGTACGGCCACACTTGGAATACTGCATTCAGTTCTGGTCACCACGATATAGAAAAGATGTGGATACTTT
>JANHFP010006229.1:34120-49707 GCA_032468135.1 Calamaria suluensis | reverse complement strand
GGACTTCGGAGGCGGCGGGGAGAAGGGGGCGGGCGGATGATTGACGGATCAAAAAAACACAAAGCCCGGTACCCTGAGCATGCGCCGAACTACCTGTTTTGTGACCGGCAGTTGTGGAGATGGGAATCTCCAATTCTCCCCTCTCTCCCCCCATTTTTTTTCCAGTTTTGCTCTCTTGCGCTGGGAGTGGGTAGAGGCTGCTCTTTTCTGTCATGCAATTGTGCGTCTTAAGGCATCGCGTGGAGAGTCCCGAGGCCACGTGCCCTAATAGGATAAATAGCTACAAGAAAATAAAAGAACAAAAGAAAGAAAGAAAAAAAGGAAAGGAACAATGCCTGAAACGAGTCGAACGAAGTTTGGTTTAAGGGGGTTCCGTTTTCTAGGAATCCAAATCTTAGCCTGAGGCTCTTTATAACGGCACGCAATTTTCCTCATAGATGCAGACAAGGAACCCTGAGAATATTAGGCTGCAAGTTCTACTCAGTTTTGAACTTCCTTTACTCCTTCGTTGAGTTTGCTCTTTACTTCTAAAACGGGCATCCACAAATGCTCTTGTTTCTGAAGACAATGACTGCCTGCCCTGGGTGTCCCCCCTCCCCTTGCTATCAAATTGCACTGTCTGCTGCATACTGTACCCAGGTTGTGTTTCTACTTGTCATGGCAGATGGTTGCAACCCCCCCCCCATTTGCCCCCCACTTTTTAATTAATTTTATTTATATTCAATCCAGTTTCCATCAAACGGTGTTTGGTCTGGGTACAATAACATTTCATCACTCACAACATTCATTTTTGTTACAGGATTCATCATGATAATAGCACAAAAACGTAGTCATATAATCACAAGGGTACTTGACATCCTCTTCTTTAATAATTCTCATTAGGATTTCTTGTTTTCATTTCTCTTCCTTTCTAACTTCTGTCTTTCTTATCTAGCTGTCAGGTCCATAAAGAATTAAATTTATCCCATTTCAAAGAACAACAAAAATTATAAGAAAAAAGAAAACTAAGCCAAATAAGACAATTCTCTTGCTCACCAGAAGGTAAGCAGATCAAGCGCTTCTGTGGCCAGTATTGTTCTCCTGAATATGTTTTTTTAAAAAATAAATAGTTTATTGATTAGTCAAACTAAAAAACAAATACATCAAAACATCTATATAGACAGACATGAATAACAAAGACAATAAACAAGAACACACAATGAAACAAAAAAACAAGACAAAAAAAACCACTTTCGTTTGTGTTGCAGCAGATCCTGTTCTTGAATCTTGCTGTCCCAAGAACTCCTTTGCTGTTTTTTTTTTATCTGGACCAGGGGTGGGCAACTCTGATCCCTTTATGATCTGTGGACTTCAACTCCCAGAATTCCTCAGCCAACCATTGTCCAGAGCCATACTCCGTAGAGCAGAGGCCTTCAAACTTGGCAGCTTTAAGACTTGTGGACTTCAACTCCCAGAATTCTCCATCTCCCAGATTCTCCATCAGGTGTCTTAAAACTGCCAAGTTTGAAGGCCTCTGCCATAGAAGGGCCATAGTTGCTCACTCCAGATCTAGACCTACTCCTGGGGCTGCAATCCAGTACGTTAGCTTTTTGCAACTTGCTTTTTCCAGGCAGCGTTATTATTGGGGCAGATCCTGGAAAAGTAATGGATTTCTCTATACACTGATTTCTTATTAGTGAGATAAAACAGTGAGGCTTCTGTGTAAGCGTGTAATTGCTCTGTAATTCTAACAACAAAAACTGCCATTCCAAACAGAGGAATACTACAGAACAAACTTATTAACTTCAAATCACAACCATGGTAAGACAGTCCCAATCGTTCTCCATTTTTTAATGGAAAAATTCTCTGTATTGTGGTCCAGTGGGGCATTTCTGCTTTTGGGCTCAACCAATGTAGAATTCTTCATTCTGTTTTTAATGTAGCACTCCCTGTAAAAGGAGTGTAGGCGCAAGCCATTTGCCTAAGCTAGTTTTGCCGCTTAAAAGCTGCAAAGTCATGCAGAATCACTGGGAGCCTTGTGTTTGTGTTCGCTGCACACTTTCCATTTACTGTGTATTGCATAAGTTTCTCATTGCCTCAATATTTATTTTTTATTTTTTTTGCAATTTCTGATGTTTTCTTCCTGCTGTGGCCGTTGCTATATACAGTGCTGTACCTTCAAGCCTGTGAATTTTAGTGGGAAGGAAATCATTTGCAAAACTGTAGAAGTTTGGCAGGATGGAAAGCAATTCTGTTTAAAATGGATTAGATGAAATACCCCAATTTGAAACCAGTTATTCTAAAGCAGCCATGTGTTTGTGTGTCTGCCTGTGTTTATTGCATGCACGTGGCTTTGAGTCAGTTTATTTTTACTTCTGCAATGGCCTAGACAAGCTGCTTCAGCTTTCTTGGAAAGATTACAGAAATAATTTGCCCTTTCCTCCTTCCTAGAGTGGCTCAAGAGGTCACTCCACTGGCTTTGTGCCTAAGGCTGGATTAGAACTCAGGATCTCCCAATTTCTAGCCTGATGTCTCAACCAGTATACTATAGGTCTCCAATCCCTGAGCTATGGACCAGTACTGGTCAATGGCCTGTAAGGAATCTGTCTGCATAGCTGGAAGTGAATGGTGGGCTAGTGACCGAAACAGAAACCATTCTCCCCCCACCCCTGCCCATGGAAAAATTGTCTTCCACAAAATGGATTCCTGGTTTGGGGACTGCTGCATTACATCAAACTGGATCTCTTTAAAAATGGTACTTCCCAGTTTATTATCTTTCAAACCCTGGGCCTTGCTTGAACCCCACACAATTTGGAACTCTTGGAGTTGCCATCCGATGCTTGTGGAGGACCTCAGTTTGGAACAAGTCAAACCAAACCTTATTTATCATTTGTAATAAAACCTGAAAATCGGTTACCGAGCAAAGGAACATGTTGAGATTTTCCTGCCCTTTCCATTTGCCCTCTGGCCGCTGGGCCGCAAGCAATTACCCAATATATTTTCCTTATCTCCTTATTTGTTCGGGGTTTTTTTTTTCTTGCAGGGCGGGCCTAAAGTCAAGGTGGTATCCCCTTTTAATCCACTTATTTGCTGGTTCATTGAGCTGCTGGGATTTGACAGTAAATGCTCAGCCATCTATAAGATAAGGTCAGAGGGCTTCAGTTCCTGAGATGGGAAAAAAAAACCCTACAGGCGGAAATCTTTGAGAAAGGAGCTTTCAGATAGAAGCCAAGGCCTCTTAAATTCAGGACTGAAATCAGTTTGCTTAGAGCCATAGGCCAGTGCTTTTGATGAAACTACACATTTCCTTTTATGAGGAAAAAATATATATATTTTCACCAAAAGCACACATGTTCCCATCCCTGTGATAATCTGAGGAACTGTGTTTGGAGACTGGAGCAGGTGCTCCATGCATGATTTGGGTACTGTTTTTGGCACGGATGCCTTGATTTCTAAGTATTGATTTTAAATGGGACATTTAAAATATATGTGCAAGGGATACCTTTACTTTTTAATGTGGCACTCTTGGCCTGGTGTCTTCCATCAAGTATGGCCCGGCCTTGAGTTTGTGTATTATGGCCTTTGGAGTGCCAGACTCTCTGAAAATCAGTAAGCCCTTAATGAGATTTGTATGTACATATATTGATTGTAGGCATTCTTTGGATGTTTATTCCTTTTTTAAGCTCCCTGGTGTCTTTTGTTATCTCAACTGTATGGAAATAATTTAAAGGCTCCTTCTGAGAAGGAGCAGAATAATATCTGGTTAATTATTTCCAAAGTAGTAAAAGAAGTGGCTATTCCAACAAAAGCTCCTTCTTAAAGAAGGAGAAGGGGGGGAGAAAGAAACATTAGCAGAGAAAGCAGTAATTGTCAATTTTAGGTTTCACATTAAATGCTTTATTACTGTATTGTAGAAATGTGAACTGTTTGCTATTTTCAGCAAAGCCTGCCTGTGCAATTTTTTTGGTATTTCTAGTGTGAAATTTTAAGTGTCTTTCCAATATTGCTTCATTTATCTGTGAGTTATTAATGCATACTTGTTGAATAATTTACCTGATGACCCTCACTGACAAACAAAATGACGCTTTAATGGTATTGCTCACACAGGTAAACTGGCTGTTGAACTTAAGAAAAGCAAACATGCCTTTAGTTATGTGATGCGAGGCTTTTATGAGGAACATTCAAAGCAGAGGAATTCATTTACACTCAATCATTTTATTCATTTTATGGGGCATAAAGCACTACAGGTACGCTAATGCCGGCAACAGAATCGACTGTCGACATCAATAAACAGAAAATCCTATTAAAGGGATAGCTATCCATACTTCTGTAGGCTGTGAGTGAAGAAAGAGAGATTAAAAGTTCAATACAAGTAATCCTCGATTTACCACTACAGTTGAGCCCAATATTTATGGTGCTAAGTGAGACATTTGTTAAGTTAGTTTTGCCCTATATTACAACTTTCCTTGCCGCAACTGTGAAGTGAATCATTACAGTTGTTAAGTTAGTAGCCCTGTGGTTAAGTGAATCTGGCTTCCTCATTGACTTTGATTGTCAGAAGGTCACAAAAGTTGCTCACATGACCCTGGGACACAGCAACCGTCATAAGTGTGAACCAGTTGCCAAGCATTTGAATTTTGATCATATGATCATGGGGATGCTGTAACGGTCGTAATTGTGAAAAACAGTCATAAATCACTATTTCAGTGCCATTGTAACTTTGAACGGTCACTGAACAAACTGTTGTAATTCAAGGTCACCTGTATTGAAATAAACTATCATGATTATGGTTTTTAGTCTCACATAAGGGCATCATTGTGGGGAGGAAACAGTCCACATGGTAGTCCCAACCTTAGCCATTTTAAGGTGTGCGGACTTCAATTCCCAGCAGTACTGACTGGGGTATTCTGGGAATTGAAGTCCAAAACTCTTAAAATGGCTAAGGTTGGGAAATATTGATCTCGATCAGGGGTCCCCAATCACTGGTCCATGGACCAGCACTGATTTGCAGCATGCCAGAACCCGGACCCTGCAAAAAAGTGAAGCCCCATTCATGGGGTGTAGAAAGCAGACAAAACCACACCCCTCCTGGCCCATGGAAAAACCTCTCTCCACAGAACTGGTGGTGCCCAAAAGATTGGGGCCCAGATGGTCAAGATTATTTGCACTGATAAGTGATGCATGTAAAAAGATGCAGGGCTTTGATCCATGGTTTTGACAACCGGACTCTCCTGCTCCTCATGATAATTGTTATTTAGACCGCACCAAGGAGATCCAGGTTTAACTCTACCTTTTATGGAAGCTTTTATGGAAGCTATTTTGGGCCGGTCATTCTCTCAGTAGTTATTAAAGAAAAAATAGGAGGGCTGCTTTGAGCTCCTTTATAAAATCTAGGTAGTTTTCGACTTATGACTGTAACTGAGACTGAAATTATGATTGTAAATGGTTGTGGTTATTAACTGGATCACTGTGTGAGAAGATCTGATTTTATGGTTTTTAGTGGTGGTTGTTAAGCAATTACATTTTACCCAATGGGCATTTGTCGCTGGAAATCAGAAGTAAACACTGGAAACTGATTTTTTAAAAGTCAAAAAATTGCGGTCACATGACCGGGAGATGCTACAAATAGCTATAATGGTGAACCAGTTGCCATGTGGGTGATGCCCCCTCTCCTCCATAAAATATTGATTCCTGCAGGGTAATTGTCTGCAGGAAAAAGCATTTCCGTGTGAGGATTCTTGTTTAAATCAAAGACGATACTTTTATATGAATATTAATACATATCTGCTTACAAAGATAATAGTCTTTATGGGCTATGATCTTTGTGCCCATGATTTTCTGGCTGGCCAGCTGGCACCTCGGTGAAACACTGATTTAAAATCCTTTCACAGTAAGAGTATCACCATAAAAGGCAACTGCACAATTTATGCATGCGCTTGAAAACAGGGAGATGCGTATTACTGAGAAAGAAGCTGATTGCCTAAACCAAACCACTACCCCCCACCCCCAATAAATGAAAATGTATCAATACCAACACATTTTCTATCAGGGAGTCTGGAAGAGTATTTAGGAAATGTGAACATTGTTGAGGATGCTTTGTCAAGGTGACTTAGATCCCCATGGTATGCAGTAGGTAAAGCATATTTGGTGACTGGGAAATTACTGTAGAGCAGGAGTAGTAATTGACAAGTGTAATGTCAACACTAAAGCCTTTTTTATTAGCATGTCACCCTGTGAATATATTCTCTTAGTAATTTTCAGGGAGCGAACACATTTATTAAAGATAAGCAATATAGCCGCCATAATAAGGGTTCTGTGTAATTTGGCAAGGTGCTTAATTATCTAATCTCTCTCTCCCTGGGTGTGTGCGTGCGTGTGTCTGTCTCTCTCTGGGTCTCTTTGTCTCTGTGTATATTCTCCCTCCCTGGATGTCTCAGTGCAAAGATTTCCAGTGGTCTCTAAGATGGCATCCAGTTTTAAGAGTCTGTATTTCACAGGGAAGAGACAAGAAACTGTGTAAAAGGAGTAGAAGTACTCCTCAGTTTATGACCTTAATGGGTTGTAAGTTGTGATGGTCATATATCAGGTCACCCACACGACTGACCTGATTTTATGCCCTTTTTTGAGCAGTCATTAAGCAAACACAATCATGAGGTGACCACAGTAATTGTTAAATGAATGCCACAGTGTTTAAGTGAGCCAATGGTTTATTAGCGGGTCTGTTTTGCCAAAAAGCAGAAGTACATGTTCAGCAAAATCATCATGAAATATGTGACTATGGGAGGCTGCAAACATGCTGCATAAATGTGGGCTGGTTGCTGAGCAACTGACATATGGTCACGTGATCATAAGGAGAGAGCTGGGTCATCAGAAGTTTGGAACAGGTCATAAGTACTGCCAGGGCAGTCTGTCATAAGTTTGAATGGTCACTAAGTGACTGGTCATAAGTCACACTTACTAATACTGTAGAAACAATAAGAGGAAACCAAGGCCTATTAACAGGCTAACAAGGAGTTGAGGGCCAAAGATTATTATTTACTTGCATGCAGTCTCTAAAATGAATCCAGAGGGAGGGGAAACCATTTCCCTATTTCTTCCAAGAAAATTATGTGTAGATATCCATGAAATCAGCAAGGAGTTAGGCTAGTTAGTTAGTTACCTAACTTAGTTAGGAGTTAGGCAACTCAGAACAAAGGAGAAATGTCTTGACAGTGAGAACAATTAACCAGTGTATAAGCTTGCCTTTAGAAATTGTGGTTGCTCCATCACTGGAAGTTTTTAAGAAGAGATTGGACATTTGTCTGAAATGGTATAAAGTCTCCTGCTTGAGCAGGGGGTTGGACTAGAGGACCTCCCAGGCCCCTTCCAACTCTGTTACACTATTACTGTTCCTGAAAGGAGTTTGTCTTTAAAATGAATATTGAACTTAGATTAAGCACAGGAGATCTTCAGCCTCCAAGCTCATAATTTGAAGGACACAGACAAAAAAGGATGAATGGACAGAACAGGCAAAGAGACATATTCAGGTGCTCCATCTCACGACAGCATCTTGAAGGGAAACCATGAAAGGAGAGGAGGAATTCAAAGGAAGTTGATGCCTTAGGCAACTTACTGTATACAATGCCAGTGTATGTGCGTCCTGAAGTCATATGTTGGCTATTCTTCTATCATACCAAAAGGGAACAAAGGACCAAAGTCAACTGGCGTTGAAAGTGAATCAATGGAGGGACTTTGCTCCTTCCAATGTTGCTCTCCTCCATCCAGCTAGAGAAGATGGAAGTTGGAGTTGGAAGTTGGAGAGGCTAGTTGATTTCTGTGCCAAGACTAGTGTTTCTCAACTTTGGCAATATTAAGATGTGTGGACTGCAACTTCTATGCTGGCTGGGGAATTCTGGGTGGTTGAAGTCCATGCATATATTAAAATTGTTAAGGTTAAGAAACAATAGTCTAGACCAGCCTTCTTCTTTGGCATCAGCCTCGTGGAGTAATTGACGCTACCTAGTTCTTTCCATCCTGACCAGGTTGCAGGAAGAATTTCCTCCACTTCCCTGCTGTCCCCCATTTAATCTGATTTTGCTTGTCCAGATAAACTCCGCCCAAAGCACTGCTGTTAAACAACCTGTGTAATGTTGTGTGGTCTAGCAGAAAAAAGCCTCATTCCTTTTTGCTTCTTTCCCCTTGTCATCTCTAGCAGAGCAGTAACCGCCTTTATTCCTCCATCTGTAAGGTGGGATGATGCTGTTTTAAGTGCCCTAAATGGTAAGCTAATTGGTGACATGGACTGATTGAAAATGGACATGTCTATGTTTCAAAGTCCCCTGCAGCTATGGCATGTTTACTCCCTTTGGGCGATGTTTACACTTGGGGAGGGGAAAACTGCCTACCTCTAGCAGAATTTACTGTTTGTTTAGATTGAATTGACGTTGACAAGATACTTTAGACTGAACTGACTGGCAAGATTACTCAGTTAATCTCTCTGGCAAACATGCCTCCATTTGTGCAGCAGGACAAGCGGTCCATTTTATCTCTGAAGATTACACTGCAGGGAAAGGTGGGATGACTTTTCAGGACTTTTTCGGAACTGCCATCAAATCAAGATTAGAAAGATAAAATGAAGTGGGTTACAACTTGAATTATGTCATCACTTTACCCTGATTGGCAAGTTCTAGAATGTTAGCTTACTTAACCAGGTGTGGCAGTGGTTTTCATCTTCACATTTACCCTCCTCTAAAGCTTCTTTTGAGTTAAATATTGGAGAGCCCACTTCTAAAATCCCGATCTTTTATGCTGACTGCATGGAGAAATAATGCACTATAATTGATTTGATGTTGAGGCATGCTAAGCAGTACTATAACAATTATTACTCTAAGAAAAATCTAGAGTGTGAAATTAGAAAATCAGACCAAGGATCTCCTAATGCAGAATAGAAGACCTGTGCATTCAGATGGTGAATATTATTTTCCTTCAATTCACCCAATATGCCTAATCATCAGAGGTAATTGAATGGTTTTCCAAATACTGTATGTGGATGGATGCTAACCACCAATGTTTTTAATGTGTAGTTTCACAAAGTCTGCTACCTGGTCAGAGAAACTATGGCATGTCTTAAATAGTAAATACCATCCTGCATCTGCAACTTCTTTTTAGTTTCATGATATTTCTCCATGGATTTATCAAATCTCCATCACTAAAATTTGGGATTGCAAATACTACTGATACATGACATGAAAATGTACTGGATCTACAGCAAATATCCTCTGTTGATCCCAGACTTCTACTGTTGTGAGGAAGAGAATTGTCTTTTTCCCCTCTACCTTGAAATGCCTAATATATTTTCTTTCTCAAGAAAGCTTTCATCTCTTTGGTTATGGATGAACTTTTTCAATTATTTCTAAAATGGGATGTACAAAACAACCAAAACTATTTCACATGTGGCCACATCACATATACAAAAACATAATGGTTCTTGTGTCATTTGATTTTCATTATATACCTAAGCATCCTTAACATAGAATAGACATTTTTCAGTGGCCCTTAAATTTGTCTATATCCCATTGGTTATGTTTCGTGAGCACCAGCTAATAAACCTCCTATTGTTTTCTACTGCCAAGCAGATAGCCAAAGTTGATCCAAATCTTGTTAGTATCACACATCCTGGTTAACCTTTCTGGGTTGCCGTTACAAAGACCCAACATAACTTGTTGGCTGCAACTTAGGCTTGATGGCGAAAGTGGTTTTAAACATTGCTTATGATTTAAGGAACTTCAATCTGTATGTTATCTGAGGTGTTTTCTTTTTTCCTGGTGGTTTGCTTAGAACTTTTTCAACAAGATGTGAAAAACAGTACAGAAGGTCATGCTAAAAATATAAAGTACAGTTTGTGTTCAGGACAGCGTGTTCTATGATTCTATAGTATCCTATTCAAAACAGGAAGAGATATGGTACAGCGAAAGACCCTGAGGATAAGTCTACTACCTGCTTGGTTTGTTATAGAAATATCCTGTTGCTTAGTACCAGAAGAACCTTCATTCGTTCCTCTGAGTTCCGGTATATAAAACTTGGCATCGTTCCCAGCAAAACCGCAGAGGTGAAGGCCTTATGTAATCATTCATTATGGGTGTTAATTTTTTTTTTTTTTAAAAAATATTTATGGTCAGAGTAAATGAATAGAGACAATTTTGCTTCGATAATTATTAAGACCATCAAAAGAATATCCCCAGAGAAAGATTAATTTTAGAAAGGCTTAGAACTGAAATTAAGCCAAGAAACGTCATTTGAAATATAGTACTGCTACTGTATGTTGTGCTTAATAATTCAGTGTACGCATGGATATTTGAAAACATACAAGTTATGGCAGCTTAGGGACTTCTGGGAAACCTTTATCTCCTTTGTTCTAAGAACCGAATATCATAAGCAGCAGGGAGGCAGAGTAAGATCAATCTGAGTGTGAGGAAAGCAACCTGTGATTTGCTAAAAGCTGATAAGGTGCCCCCCAAGATAAGATGATGGTGTGGATATTGTATAAGCTTTCTTTAATAAGGACCGCTTTACCTGCTAGATTTATACACTTTTTTATGCTCAATCCCATCTGGTAGTCTAAAGAACATTTAGCATTAACGTGGTCTATGGACCTGGTTTGTTTTTTTGTTTTTTTTTCCAAAGGCTTGAAGAAATGTTATATTTTAAATCTTGAGTCAGGTTTTGGTGGCCACAGTCTGTGGCCACGAAAGTATTTAAAGAGGGTGTGGTGAAAAGTCTGTGGTGAAGAAAAGATTGAGAACCATTATTTTAGAGCATTTAATCCAATTCAGGTACCGGAAAACTCAGAGATAGGCTGATGGAAAAAAGCTCCACATTAATCTCTCTTTCAATGGCATATCTGTCCTGGTGGACCTTCTGCGGAAGATTGGGAGAAGGTAGTTGTGGATCCCAGTTACACCAAAGGGATCAAGTAGTCGTCTCATAGTCTCACTTCTAAGTATCAATCCCTTTTATTACCCAGCAGCATAAGGGGAAAGAAGACAAAGTAAAACAATTCCCTTCAATATGAGCGAAAGGCAACAGTGGTCATGGTAGAAAGATATGTTGAGTAACAAGAAATAGAAATATTTGTTTACTGCATAACATATCTTCAAGGACTCTGGAGCCCTTTTTGTTGTGGTTCCAGGATCATTTCGAATTCTGCTATGGGACAGTTGACTTTGGTTGATCCTGAAAAACATTAGGACATGGTTAGCATTTTTGAAGACCCCAGGAGTGTAAGGAAAGATTTACAAGTCAAAAAACATTCTGCGAAAAAGGCAATGGAAGATGGTTTTCTTATTATTTCTAATAAAGGAACATGGATTTGTCCATGTGATCCCCAAAAGTCAAGTTTGAACTCAAGGAACTCAAGTATATTAAGATTAAGATTTTTTTGATTTTCTTTCTAATTGCATTCCAGGCTCTGTTTCTGGGATCTTTGCATTGATAACAAGGGAGTTTGCAGTTGGCTGTTTAAGTAACTATCATTTGAACATTTAGCAGTCTGGGAGCCAACAGTAATAGCAAGGGACCGGTACATTCTGTTTTGAGAAGTTGGTTCTAGAAATAACAAGAGTCCAAGGGTCCAAGGACTGTTTTTGGAAAAATCAGAAGCAAACAGCCTGAAACAGACTACCCTATTATCACAATAAGGGACAGGTAGAAACCATCCCTCCTACTCAGAAGATACAGGTGGGGGGAAAATACTAAAAAAAAAGAGAGCCTGTATTTGACTGTAGATGAGGCTTACATTTGCAATGGCTGAAATTCATTCCACACGGCTTCACTGATTCCTGCAGTAAAGTCATCAGTGTTCTATATCCTTCCGTTCTGGTGTTTGCTGAGAATAGCCTAAGTGCCATAATTCTGCATTCAGGTACCCTTTTTGCAACTAATGCAATGACCACAAAACAAACAGGTGTCACACTGCTGAAATGAGTGTTGTCCTCATTGCGTTAGTATGCCCGAAATGATCAGCGCATTCTAGGAAGCCACTACTGGAACTACACCTCTGTCACATCTGTATCATAATGTCATGCCCCCCCTCCCCACTTCACTGTCATCAGTTTCACTGACACGGATGGGAGCAAAATCATAACTGTCAAAAAGTTTCCCTCCCCTGTTTTTTAAAGTATTTGTGATTTGTATACTGCCCCTATTTTAAAGAATTTAGACATGCAGGCCTACAGTTAGATTAGGCTGAGAAATTGGCTTTTTCCCCGCATTTATTTGTGAAGATATACGGATATATGCATGCATACACTGTACATATGATGAGGTTGTAGTGCAAGGCCCCAACTCTACTCATCTTTCTTGGTTTCATTCTCTGATGTCCACTTACTGGGCACAAATGTCTAATTAAAAGGACCATCTCTATCTTGATTTCTTCTAAATTGCCTTGGCCTGATCTCTTCCCTTTCTTCAAAAAAGAGAGAAAATATTGCCAAATATTTCTGGACTTGCCAAAGGACCAAACCTCTATTACTTTCAAACTTCTAATAATTAGGTGCTAGAAATTCAGAGTTTCATAACCAAAGCAGCATCCTGCTATAATGAGTACCCAGGAGCTATAAGGTCAGTTAGCCTCTTCAGACCTAAAGCCTTGCAAGTTGTTCTCTTAGCTAATATGGAAAATTTGCTGACATTAAATTATTTATCTATTTAGACCGTAATAGGCAAGTTGCGGTAGCAGCTGGCTCTTTATGTGGCTCATGACCTAATTTCATGCTAGAGGGGAAGAGATAAATATTAAGGAAAAGGAACCTGAAAGATCTATGCTGAAACTGGTGGAAGAAAGAATTTAGAAAAGAGAGAAAGAGCTGAGAAAATGAAGTAAAGGAAAAGTCCCAGCCATTTGGTTGTGGCCACTGTCAATGGGGAACTGCTATTGTATCACATCTGAAACATGACCTCACACCTCTTTTGATGAAGTTCTGCTTTGCCTTATTATAACATGGGACATGGTGGCTCAGTGGTTACGACAGCTGAGCTTGTCGAACGGAAGGACGGCAGTTCAGCGGTTTGAATCCTTAGTGCCGTGTTAACAGGGTGAGCTCCCGTTACTTGTCCCAGCTTCTGCCAACCTAGCAGGTTCGAATACACGTAAAAATGCAAGTAGAAAAAAATTGGGACCACCTTTGGTGGGAAGGTAGTAGTGTTCCATGCGCCTTTGGCATTTAGTCATGCCAGCCACATGACCATGGAGACGTCTTCAGACAGCACTGGCTCTTCGGCTTTGAAACAGAGATGAACACCACCCCCTAGAGTCGGAAATAACTAGCACATATGTGCAAGGGAAACCTTTACCTTTTTAAATAGATGTTGGCTGAGGCAGAAGTATTCTTTCTTTATTTGATTTGTATCCAACCTTTCATTCATGAGTCTGAAGTTGCCCTCTTTCTATTTGTCTCCACCGCAGCCACCACACTTTTACAACCAACCAATTCTCTTGTACCAACCAACATTTTGGTTCCTCCAAATCAAGGGGAAGCTTTAAAAAAGGGTCAACTACATGGTTTCCCAAGTGACATTTTTTAGCAAAAAGAATATTAGCAAACTAGTTCAACTGGGGCAAACAATGTCCTAAGATCTAAGTCTTTGTTAGTCTTTGCAACTCATCATTATGAATAGCAAAAGAGATATTGTCTATCCTAAAGAGCTGTGCTGGCACAATGGTCAGATTGCAGTATTGCAGGATAATTGGGCCAACCTGCCAGCAGTTCGATCCTGACCTGTTCAAAGTTGACCCATCCTTCAAGTCCTTCCGAGGTCATTAAAATGTGGATCCAGATTGTTGGGGACAATATGCTGACTCTCTAAACCACTCAGAGAATGTGGTAAAGAATTATGAAGTGGAATATAAGTCTAAGTGCTATTTTTTGTTGCTATCTGATTTTATTATCTCCTATGTTTTATGGACTGATCTTTCCAATCCATATTTCCAACCTAAACCAATCAACTGGTTATGGAGAATATATATTCAGGTTGGTAATGGTCTGTTAAACAGTTGAGTAAATCAGTTTTCTTTTGGGAAAACCTCAAAAGATGTCCTACTTTCTTCATTCTCCAGAAACTCAAGGGAAAATAGTGCCTTGACCTAGAAAGAAAACTAATTTTATCCAGATAATTTTTCTTCGCCGTGAAATGATGATCTTTGATTCTCCAAAAATATGGCGAAAATTCAGGTGGGCTTTGTTTCTATCTAATATTATTTTATGTCTTATGAGTACAATAATATTGTGTCATGCAATTTGAGGAGGCTTGAGACATCTCTGGTGTTAGTGAATGTTGCATTGGGGAAGTTTCTGCAGATCCAGATGAGATAAGACATAAGTTTAAAGAGAAATGCCAAGAGCTCAAGAAAACTTGAGCAGTACTCGAAGCAGTACTTGGAATTTGCTTGAAATGTTGGTAAGTCAGGACTCAGGAACCTCAGAAGCCACCTACTGCTTCTTAGGAATTGAAAGGACTTCTACAGAGCTGTGTTGAGTAAACCAATGAGCAAAAGAACCAGCAGAGTTTCTCTCTAGGCAAATCTCACGAAAGAAAACAGCCACAAGTGTATGTCTGGCATCCTTCCAACAAGTAGTACAAATGAGAATCAAAATAAACACCGGAATAAAAGAAGATAATGTGCCTCGTGTTTATTTTTTCTCTGGGTTGTAATCTTTGTGATCATCTAAGATTGGAAGTCTTCTCTAACTGTCAGGAAGGTTGGAAGTCTTCTCCAACTGACAGGTCCGTGTATTTCAGTTTCTCAGAAGTTTGCTTTCTTGAAAGGGAGGTGTAGAGGACATAGGGAGTAGCCTTGAAGGACAGGAAGAAAAACAATGACCAAAGCAAAGGTCAGAGAACTGGGGATTGAGCCCAGACCATAAAAGTAATTTGAGAAAATATCTCAGGTCCCTTAACACAAAGATTAAACAAGTGAGGGGGAAATACATTCAGATTTGGAAGATTCTGTTATAATAAAAATAGTCCTGACCTATAGGGCATCTGTTTCATAATCTTGTATACTCTGTAGGGCTGACAAGAATCGTGTAATGATATAAGGGAAGAAAGGGAGAAAGGACAGAGAGCTGCAAAATGATCCGATAAGGATAGCAGATTTTGCAAAAGGAATGGGAAGCATGGCAAAAATCTCTGAAGAGACCCTCCTTATTTTTTTGAGCTGTAAAGGGGAGGGGAGAGATGTACTTCCAGATTTGCAAGATTCCATTAAAAATAAAAAAGAATTGGGTTTGATTGGTGTACCTCACAAGGTTAACAAGGGATCTCTTTTTACTTTATTCCTAGGATATTCCACCATGCCCTTAGTACTTAATTGGTTGTTGTAAAGATGTGGCAAAGGAGCTTGTTGTGCAGTTTGTTACCTTTCTCCCTTTGAAGTTGCCCTGGCTGCTCAATATTACCAGCCTGAAAAACTGCCACACAATGCTTCCATTGCAGTATAGGAAGCTAGGAAGAGTCTATAGACCAGGGGTCTCCAACCTTAGCAATTTCAAGCCTGGAGGACTTCAACTCTCAGAATTCCCCAGCCAGAATTATGGGAGTTGAAGTCCTCCAGGCTTGAAGTTGTCAAGGTT
>JANHFP010006229.1:9628-20450 GCA_032468135.1 Calamaria suluensis | reverse complement strand
AATTTGCAGTATCCTTCCTGTGGGGTGGGAATGGAGATTTTGCAGTATTCTTCCCCTGCCATGCCCACCAAGCCACACCATGCCCATCAAGCCACATCCACAGAATTGATAGTAAAAGAAAAAGGATTTCACCACAAATAATTCCGTGTTATTCCAAGAAAATCCAACACTATAAAGAAAATATAAGGATGCTTTACAATTCCTCAAACAATTAACAATAAACCCGCCATTTTTTGCAGACAAAAACACATGGAAACAACAACAGCACTGTGCCCCCAAACAAACAAGTGACCCAGAATCTTTATATGGGCCAAAGTGAATCAGTCATGCTCATATTGGCTGGGAGTTTTAGGAATGACAATTCCAAGGCGATCATAAAACTGGATTTGGTTTTTTAAAGCCTCCCTTGTGACTCTAACTACATCCTTAGATGTTTGTCTCAGAACAACCTCATTGGAACAGACTGCGGTTTTATGGATTTTGTTAGTTCAAAAGTAAAATGTCACTTTGTCTTTCAAATATAAACAACAACTCCTTGCTGTCACCTTCTCTTGGCTCCTTTATCTGACACCTTTGCAAAATGTGTAGGATCCTGTTACTCAATACAAGCCATTTGTCTGCCAAAGAAAAAGAAACTTCTTCCTGTGAAATTTGGTTATCGGTGATAAACAGCCTTCTCAAATGCACGGCAAAACCCTCCCCTCTGACTGGGAAAGTAGGTATTTGGGGTATTAGGCTGAGGAAATGCAGGGGCTACAACATCGGAACCCCTCCCATTGTTGTTTATCTTGCAAGAATGCATACTTTGCTCTAGATGCCTATGGAGATTCCCAACCATCCAGGTCCTAATTCATTCTTTCTTAGAATTCTTTACTCTTTACTGGCTAAGTATGATTGGACACACAAGGAATTTGTCTCCGGTGCATAAGCTCTCAGCATACTTAGAGATACACAGTGTGCATACAAACATAAGCTCTTGGTGTACATATTTGTACATAATATTTGTACATAAATAACAGTGTACATAATTGTCCCAAAGGTGCTTTTTTTGAAAGGCAACAGAACTTTCGGTTTCTTTTTTTTTAACGTTTTGCTACTCATCAGAACCAAAATAGGTTTTTGGATGAGTAGCAAAAAGTCTTCAAAGAAAAAACAACTACCCCAAAATAGTCCAGTTGGCTTTTAGAAAAAGCACCTTTGGAACAACTTTGTTCTAAGTTCCCTTTAGCATGATTTTGTCCCATCCAGTTTGTCCATTCTTAAAGCTATAGCACAGAGAAATTCAAAGGCAGTTGTGAAGTGTGCTTTGAGCTATAAATATGTCAAGAAGTCAGAGGACACACGCTGAGGTCACTCTAAACAACTTCAAATCATGTGTGTTCTCCTGTGTGTTCCCATGTTAGATTAGAGCTGCCAGAATTTGCAGCCAAGCGTTTTGCAAATTATATATAACCAAGCATTTTGCAAATTTTTGGTCAAAATTGAGAATATCTGCTATATTGTTTCTCCTTTTGTTTTCCAACCAGATTATGAAAGATGTAAGATTGTTAAGTGACTATGCCAAATCAGTTAATAGGTGAGCTAGATCTCATTTTCTCTGGACAAATATTACTCGGTTTTATCCTATAGGCCAGTGATCACCATTGGTGGTCCCTGAGAAAATTTTGGTGGTCCCCCAAAAAATATTTGCATTTTTATATAGCACTAAATACTACTTATCTTTTTTAAAAATTCATATTAGTGGTCCGTGGGATTTAAAATTATAATTTAGTGGTCCCTGAGATCTGAAAGCTTGGTGGCCCCTGCTATAGGCCTTCTGGCTTTGAAGTTACAAAAACATGGATCTTATTATCAGCACACTATTTCATGACCTAACTTTATAGAAGTCAATACTTTGACACGTGATTGGTGAGATCATTGCCTAAACCCTATAATTATATTCAGGTGTCCCAATATCTGATGCTAGTAAGTCCTGGCATCCTAAGTATAGTCTTTCATTGTTTGTTTCCCCTTTGTCCCTCTGTGGATGCCCATATGACCATTGAACTTTTTAAAAAATAGAGTGCTGAAGATCCTACTCTGAATACTCTAATTGGAAATTTAGGGTATGAAATATGATTCAGTTTTCCCCAAAATAAGACATCCCCTGATAATAAGCCAAATTGAGCTTTTGAGCACATAAGCCTCCCTCTGAAAAAAGCCCTCCCCCCAAATATTTAAATGTAGAGCTGGAAATCATGTAAGACAGCAAGAGGAGTCCCATCTTGCTCCATGTGCCCCAAAATAATAAGACCTCCCCGAAAATAAGGCCAAGCGCTTATTATGGGGTTCAAAAAATATAAGACAGGGCCTTATTTTCGTGAAAACAGGTATATGGATGCGCTCACATTTTTCGTTTGTTTGTAAAATGAGTGATACATTCTACAATCTTAATAGAATTAATGTTACAAATCTGCCCCTTTTTATGCATAAAACGAAGAAACAAAAAAAAAATATCACCTAACGAAGGAAAGCATTTTCTGATATTGTAAATACATCGTAACAGCATTGTGTTATTTCAAACTTCTGCCAATAGAAATTGACAAATCTTTTGCTATGCTAAAGTTACTAGCCATCAGATTCAAGCTAGAAGATTAATCGAGTAGCGATGGGCACGCCTCCCAGGTTTTCTGCTTTGTTTAACCTAGCACCTCAACGACGCTTCATTTTTCTTCTTCAGTTCTACAGAAAGTTCCTGAAAAGATAGGTCAAATATTTGTCAAGTGCCCCTGCTTAAGCTTGACTGAAGAGCTATAGATCTTTACTGGGTAGGGACAAAATATGTTCTATCTGAGAGGGTGTTCTCTTCCCTCTTCATAGTTAAGTTGCTGAGTACCTAAACCAGTCAAGTTACTTTGATATATTAGGCAGAACATTCCAGAAGCACTTTCCCTCCTTTTAGGTGGTAAAAAAATACAATAAAAACAAATTAAATGACTAATAATTTGCTGCCCTTTCGTGATATCTTTTGCCTGAGGCATCCACTCTGTCTAACGGGAGGCTTGGCCCCATTCTTGGATATGAAACAATATTTCAACAATATGAAATATAATTCTCATTTGTTCTGACTGATTATTGATCCAGTAACACTAGCACTGTAATGAAAATGTTGTAGTGATATAGTGTTGTATCTCTGAGATTAGAAAGCGGTGTACAGTCTCTCTCTCCCCCCCCCCCCAAAGTAATCCTCAGAGTAAGAAGGAAACAATGGAAGAACTAAAGACAGAAAGCTAGGTATGGAGCAAAACTGAACACAAAGGCCCGACTGAACTCAATATACTTAAATACAGCTGACAGAAGGAGTCCAACCGTATGAATTAATGAAAGGCACTGCTGTGAAAGACAGATTAAATTAACCCTTAAGGAGCCCACAGAGTGGAATATGTCTTCTGGTCTTTGGATGGTGGATATGTTGTGGTCCTGGGATGGTATATCATTGCTCAATGGGCTGTGAATGACCAAATGGAAGGGATCCCTGGAAAGGCTGCAGATGAAAAGGAAGAGACTAGCTGCCACTAGATCCATGTTTGATGATATTATCTGTACCTCCCTGAAAGCAAACCTCTGATTGTAGGCTGAACAAGAAATGTTGGCTTAGGCTATGAAGGGGTGAAATGTTACCCGTTTGCACCGCTTTGGGCGAACCGGTAGTGAAAAAAAGCATTTCTGACTATCAGCTGTGCCGCGCGATTTAAAACTGCCAGAAAGCAGGAAATCCTGCTTTCTAGTGAATCTTAAATTGCGCGGCACAGCTGTTCCTCCCCTCACTGTTCTACTTACCTTCCTGAGCTTCCTTTTCCGATGTGTTTGCTGCATACTGTGCATGTGTGCATGCATGCACAGTGTGCATTTGGTGTGCACGCTTGGTGCACACCGTGCATGTGCACACATGCAGCGTGCATTTGGCCAAACATGCATGCACACAGCATGCATTTGGTGCATACCACGCATGCACGACCAACAAACCGGTTGCAAACCAAAGGCTATCGGGCCAGCATAATGTGATTGATTGATGTGCAGTTTTGAGCTGAGAAACATGCCGCAAATGTAGCATAACTCTAAACCCAGCATAAAACAGAGATATAAAATGTTCTATTCATATGCATGATTTTGCCCAGTCAATAGCGTGAGGTCGCATCAACCTGAGTCTCCAAATGTCTTGGGAAGTGCCAAGCAAGATGTGAGGGCTACAACCCCATTCTAGATGCATTTTTCACCAATTAGGATTCAGAGCTATGCTACCTTTGATGCAGGCACTTATTTGTCTAGACAGTAGGTCTGTTAGTCTTGAGGTTGCCGAGTCCCTTTCAAATCCCTTTCATCAAAAATGATGAAATATTGTGATTGCAAATTTCATGTTTTTATTATGCGTTGTATGAATAATTTATTTCTTTTCTTCTTTATCTTAAATCTCCTACTGTTCATTATCATAAAACAATCTTGGGTCCTTTTGGTATAAGGAAATTTCTTTTTTTTTGTACTTAATGTATAGTATGTGCGTACATCATGCTGCTTTTTAGCTTAAACTTTTAACTTCAGTGCCTTGATTGATAATGTTGTTTGTTTTTTTCTACACATGTTCTATGTCCAGAAGAATATTTTATATTCCAAGGATGATTGTACCACAGTTTTTATCTGAAGAACTTCACAATATTGGTGATTTTACTTTCAGTCCTATTGCGATGAATCCCACTACAGAATTTTTGCTCTTCCACAGCAGTCCACACAGTGAAACGTATCATTGGAGACCGAAATAGAAGGCTTCAATCAGGTCAGTTCTTAATTTAACCTTTAAAGGACTCCCCCACCTACCCTTAAAATAACACCCATGTTCTGGATTGTTAGTGACCTTAAGGAAATTAATAGATGAATGTATATTATTGAACTTTTGAAGGTACATGACTTGAGTAAGAAAGAAGGGATGAGAAACATCTATGAATTTATTCATTTTGCCCACTTCTGACTGCCAGCTGCGTGCAATTTGGCAGTTCTAATCTCACCAGGCTCAAGGTTGATTCAGCCTTCCATCCTTCTGAGGTTGGTAAAATGAGGATCCAGATTTTTGGGGGCAATAGGCTGACTCTGTAAACCGCTTAGAGAGGGCTGTAAAGCACTGTGAAGTGGTATATAAGTCTATTTAATCAGTATACAAAGGGTTGTTGTTGTTTTTTGCACAAAATATAGCTTATCACACAGGGGGTGTAGTGATAAACTAAAGTCAAACACCTCATTATTAAGTTCCCCTCACACATATATGCTAGTTGTTCCCGACTCATCTCCGTTTCAAAGCCGAAGAGCCGGCACTGTCCGAAGATGTCTCCGTGGTTATGTGGCCGGCATGACTAAACACCAAAGGCGCATGGAATGCTGTTACCTTCCCACGTGCTTTTGAACCGCTAGGTTGGGACGAATAACGGGAGCTCATCCCATTACGCGGCACTAGGGATTTGAACCGCTGAATTGCCGACCTTTCGGTCAACACGCTCAGCATCTTAACCACTGAGATACCACATCCCTCATCATTAGGTAACAATATATTCTGCCGCAGATGAAAACTACGACTTATGAATGTTGTTTAAGCAAACCTCTCTAATTTTTTTTATTAAAGAAGAGAGCCGTGCAACGGCTTTCGCTCCACCCAATTGACAAGCATGGTTGACAAATTTCACAAGAGTCTTTTCACTATCAAAAAGGAAAAAGCTGCTGGGGTCAAGTCAGGAAAGGGTGAATCAATTAAAATTGCACTGCTTAGGAAATAGCACTGCTGCTTGATTGGTGATGAGCATCGAAAGAAGCTGATGCTGCATCACTCTGTGGGCTGCCAGAGGTTTGGGGAACCCAATAAAAATTCAAAAAAGGAGAGGAAAAAAAGCAGGGAGAGAGGAAGAATGCAGCCCCCCCCCTCCTTTGAATCTCATTTACTTCAAGATTGCAATTTAGAAAGATGAAATGGAATCTTAAGTCCCCGGGAAAATGTCTTGAGCAATTGAATGCAGGAAGAACACGAAGCTGAAAGTGTTGGCTAAGAGAGAGAAAAAACAAACTTCCTTTTTTGGTCATCTTTAAAGTAATCATACAGGTTAGAAGGAGGAAGACGTTGGAGATTAGGCAATTTAACGTATCCCAGTGTTAACAGCAACAATGTCTTGATATTTAATCTAAACCAAGTGGAAAGATGATAAGATTTGACATTGCATCAGCATACGTGTTGTATGTAAAACAAACTGATCTCCCCCCTTCTAAAAGGTACCCAGTGGTGAAATCCAATTTTTTTTTTACTACTGGTTCTGTGGGTGTGGCTTGGTGGGCATGGTAAGGGGACGATACTGCAAAATCTCCATTCCCACCCCAGTCCTTGGGGAAGGATACTACAAAATCTCCATTCCCACCCCACTCTGGAGCCAGCCAGAAGTGGTATTTGCTGGTTCCCTGAACTGCACAAAATGTCTGCTACCAGTTCTCCAGAACCTGTCAGAACCTGCTGGATTTCACCCCTGAACGTACCCCAAATTCACATATAAAGATGCTGGTGTCAAGGCCACGATCCAAGGCAGAAAAGTCATTTTAAAAGCAAAAGGAAAAAAAAATTAGTAACAAAGACTTTGATATAAAATTAGGCTCCAAAAATCTTTCCCTTTGAGTGAAAGTTTAAATGTGTGGATGGTTTGGTTCTGCTTTAATAAGATTATGCATTGACTATCCATTGAAAGGAATACAGGTCATCGTCATCCTTACAAAAGTTCATTTAGTGATTGTTTGAGTGTGCAGTGTTTACAGGCACTGTAAAAAGTAACTTATGACTATTTTTCACACATCTCCATAGTGCCAAGTGAAGCATCCCCCTAGTCATGCGATCAAGATTCAGATGCTTGGCAACTGACTCATACTTATGACGGTTGTCCTGGGGGTCACGTGATTGCCTTTTGTGACCTTCTGACAAGCAAAGGCAATGGGGAAGCCAGGTTCACTCAACAACTGTGTTACTAACTCAACAGCTGCAATGATTCACTTAACAACTATGGCAAGAAAGGTTGTAAATTGGGGCAAAGTCCACTTAACAAATGTCTTGCTTGGCAACAGAACTTTTGGGGTCAATTGTAGCCCATATGTTGAGGGCTACCTGTAGTTTTAAGAGTCTATTCCGTTAATCTGGAAGGGATTGTCGTAAACGAATAATGGCTTGCAGAAGGATAGAAAGAAAAAAAACATTAGGAGACCTGGGCAAACACATTGGATGTCCAATCTTTGTGGGTGAAGTTAAACACTGTAGACACCTGTGAAGGGAAGCTTAGTCAGCATCAACTACAGTTCAGAAACCCTGATAAAGCAAAGTATCCAGGTACAGTAACAGTCTCCAGCCAAACCTGTGTTTGTTGCAGCTGTTCCTTCCAAATAACTCTGTAACTATAGCACAAAGATCTTTAAAAAGCTCTAGGTAGATTTGGGTGATGAATCCTATCAGTGGCCAGAAGCCCCAATATTCCAAAATGTATGAGACAGCAGAATTACACAGTTGGAAGGGACCTTGGATATCTTCTAGTCCAACCCCCTGCTTAGGCAGGAAACCTTACACCACTTCAGACAAATGGTTATCCAACATCTTCTTAAAAACTTCCAGGATTGGAGCATTCACAAGTTCTGGAGGCAAGTTGTTCCATTGATTAATTGTTCTAGCTTTCAGGAAATTTCTCCTTAATTCTAGGTTACTTCTCTCTTTGATTAGTTTCCACCCATTGCTTCTTGTCCTGCCCTCAGGTGGTTTGGAGAATAGCTCCCTCTTCTTTATGGGAGCCCTTGAGATATTGGAACACTGCTATCATGTCTCCCCTAGTCCTTCTTTTCATTAAACTAGACATACCCAGTTCCTGCAACCATATATTATATACCAGTAACTATTTGTGCTGAGACAGAAAGGAGATTGCATCTCTCTTAGATTCATTTAAAATATACACACTTTCCTGTATTTGTATTTGACCATAAAGATGTTTTAAAGTTATTAGAACATGGGGAAATGCTGAGTTTTGTACTATAACCTTTAATATAGTCAATAATGTCTGGTTAAACCTGAAATAAAATCACACTCCAGGGCAGTTTTAGCTTGCAACAGGCTGGAGGGAAATAGTTATTAAAAAGAATTGAATACTAACATGTTTTGCTGTAAACAGAGATCTTCTCATGCACTTCTCTAGAGTAAAGTTTCTATATACTAAGCAATAATCAAGATGTTTGCATTATTACATGCAATGTAGAAAGTCATTGTTTTAAGGGGAAAACAGCTGTGCTATATTTGAGAGAAAATTTAGGCTAGTATTTTCATTCTAATCATTGTGTCTACTACAATTGCACTGTACTTTAGTGTCACAGATGCATTGATGTGACTTACTCCAAAATACACAATAATTTGTAAATCAAGAACTAGGCAACATCAGCTAATTTTTAAAGAGCTCCACATATTATACTTCCCACACTATGATTTTGTATTAGCATCTATCAAAATGTCTTGCAAGAGTTAATATAAATACATGTGCACATATTGCAGTAGGTTTTCTTTATCTTAAATCGTACTCAACTTTCACATTCATGAAGTAATCAGATTTTTTTAAAAAAACCTAAAAAACAATATTTTAAAAACTAAAATATTTTTTATTTTTACAATATATGTATAATTATGTTATGGTAGATAAAATGGCTGTACACCGCCCCGGGTCCGCAAGGAGAGGGGCGGTATAAAAATTGAATAAAATAATAAATAAATAAATAAATAAAATGGTGATCATTCAACCCCCAATGAGCTCATAGGTTTTCAAAAACGGCATATGACAAATTCTTTATCAGGAATGTTCACACATATAAAATATCAATTGGTACAAATAACAATATTTGAATGTACTAATATTAATATTTTTCTTAGTGTTCTTTTATCAATGTATATTATCCTACATACGTAAACTAAGCTTTTTGTACGTGCATTTCTTGTAATAAGAGTGTGCTTGTTACATCTATCATAAGTGAAAGCAATCCAAATTATTGATTTGTGTTTCAGGGAGACGAAAAGGTTCAAACAGTAATATAATTAAAAATCAGAGGTCTGGCTTAGAAGGGGCATTATAGTGTTAGATGGAAAAAATATCCATCTGTGGGTTCTGCTCCAAGAAACAGACACTGGAAACATGGAGACTGCTTGGAAAGATGGTTTATTGGTGGTCAGGTTCACATGACTTCCTGATCAGAAAAGGGTTGATCTGCTGTGTGTCCTTTGATTTTATGCTTTTCTCTGAGGTTTGAACTTCCTGTGACACAGAAAGAGTGTCCTGATTGGTTGTCAGGCTCCCAGGAGGTGGAGATCTTAGCTAACTGTGTAGGCTGTGTATCAAGCTTGATTGAGTCTTACCATGTAGGTGAATTTCTGTGTCATGTGGTTAATTCCTACAGCTAGATGTGTCCATCTATTGTGTTGCAGATGAGATAATGAGGGCTTAATGGCCCAACTGTCAAAGGTGGGGGCTATTAAGAGTGAGTCTATTTTCTGCCTAAAAACATGTTTTTATATCCAGGGAAATATAACATTCTGCCTTTTTAATATTTCATAAAATACTTCATTCTTCTAGGAGAGGGGTGACTGCTAACTTCCTACAACAGATTGTCCATTCCTTTTGTAGTTAACGCACTTCTAGTTCTACCATCTAGAAAATGAGGCTTTTTCATCCTTACATGAAAGAACTTCAGATATTTGCAGATCAGATTCCTCTGTTATGATTTGCTTCTCAAGGACAAATGTACGCATCTCTTTCAGTTATACAACTTCAGACAGCTAGTTTGGGAGCTACCATGCAGGGAAGCAAGGCACCTGCGTCAGGTATACTTACAGATGCTAAAATGTGTCTAACCTCCAAAGTCAACCAAAGTATTCTTATAAAATAAAATGGTGACTGCCTGAAACCCAAGGTTTGGTTTGGTTTTTTTGCTTTACAAGTTGTTTGTTTTTGGTGGCTGGCTACCATAACATTGTGTACACATACTCATAAAATTCAAAGTGTCTCCATTTAAAGCAAAAGTTAGTCAACTGGAATTTATAAGTGCAGCCTGACCAAACCAGGATAGGATTGAATTATTATCAATGTACCATTCAAAAGAAGTGGAAAAACCTTTCAATTTAAAAGGAGAAATTCTTGTTTAATCTTAAAAGAATGCCATGTCTGTATATGAATAGCCACAGTGATGTAACATATTCTCAAAATATCATGAAAGTTTAATATTTGGAAAGATACTTATTGCCATCTAGCAATTTAACATCATAAAAGGCCATTTTTTCCCCCCTGCCAGCAATGGCGGCTGCCAAGAGGGCTGAGGCGACTTTTCACCATTGGTGGGCTTTTTCGTCCTCCTTTTACCATCAGCTCCGAGCTCTGCAAGGCTGGCGGAGGGAGCAGTGCATCCAGCTTGGAGAACTGAAGCCGAGCCTGGTCGGAGTGGCGGCGGCGGAGCAATGGCAGCGGCGGAGCGAAGCGACGACAACAGAGCGAAGCTGGGGGTGTCTGACAGCTGAAGCTGAGACCTGACCCTGAGCGGCCCAGCGGGGCTGCGACCCAAAGGACACGGAGGACACCGCAGACACCTCCTCCTCTTCTTCATTGTCCTCTTCATCATCGCAGGCTCCTCATTACAAGATCTCATCCTCCTCCCCATCTTTCTCGGCCTCCTCCTGGTCTTCCACCTCCTCCTTTTCTTCAGACAGTGAGGGCCCAATGTGAACTAGGGCTCGCACGCTGCCTGTTATGAGAGG
>JANHFP010006228.1:26235-36766 GCA_032468135.1 Calamaria suluensis | reverse complement strand
TCTTATTTTTATATATTTTTAAACCTTAATAGTATTCATTCAAAACCTTTAAGCTGTAGATTTAATATTATTAATTAAAACAGAAAATGAATTTTTCAAACCCTTCAGACTACAAATTCTCTTTATCTCATTCCCCCATTGTATGTTATTTTAAATCTTTACTGTAATAGACCCCTTCTCTTTTTCTTTACCTTTTAAAATATACATCCCTTCATTAAAAACAAACTAATACTTAATACAAGTCAGTTTCACATATATAATTACACATCTAGAAATCAAACCTCCTGCATTTCTTCATCCAATATTTCTGTGCATTTACTTTTATTTCCTGCCATAATCTATTCCAGTATTTATATCTGTTAATTTTTTTCACTTGTATTTTCCTCTCGTCTGTGTATCCATTACTAACCCTCTTTTTTCCAGATCTCTTACTCTAACCACCCCTTTTTCCTTTAAAAAAAATAAGTCTCTCTTCTGTTTTTCTATGTTTACAGTACCAGCCCCCATATCATTCTCCTTATGTCCAAATTTAATTTCATCATCATACAATTCCATAGTTTCCATAACAGCATTTTTCTTTATAACAATGATATTCTTGTTCACCATCTTTTTTCCCCCTGTTGCTCTTGCATCTCGTTGTTTTGCTCAGTTGGTTCTAAGGAAACTTCTGCTTTCTTCTCAATTTCCCCTGGTTCTTTTGGTGTCTGAATCATTCCTTTTAAGTCTTCCTTAAGAGAAGCATATGTTTTTAAAATCAAGTGTCTTATTTCTTGCCACATTTTCAATCTTTCCCGTAGTCAGTCCAAACAAAGCCTCCCCAGAAATTCATAAGTTTCTTTTCAGAGTCTCCAAAGTTAGAGTCAGTTTACCTGACTCTAACTTTGATGACTCTGATACCAGAGTCAAAAAACTCTTTCTTGTGTTAACTGTCTTTTTTCAGTCCACAATTTCACAATCCACAATAAACAATGTATCCAAACTGTATCTGATTTCTAAATCCACATATTTTTTCCCTCTCTGGTGTCAGATACCCCTTTCTCTTTTCTTTGCCTCTGGGTTGCTGTTTTAACTTCTCCCTGTTTCTTCGTCTTTCTTTCCTTCCATGTTTCAACAATTGTCAATCCTTCAAATCCTCAATAAAGCTTGCTTCAATTTATTTTTAAAGTATTTTTAATTTTTTTCCAGTTCTCCATTTTAAGTCTTAATAGCTTTTTTCTTGGCTTTTGGGTTGTAGCTTTTATCCCTTTCCCTTTTACTCTTTATTTTTGTTTATTTTATTTTATTTTATTTTTTCGACTTATATACCGCCCCATCTCCTAGGACTTTATGCTCTGACATGCCAATTAGCTGCTTAATCCATTCTTAAGCATTTTAAAATACACTTACATTCCCTCCCTTTACCTGTCAGTTGGTCACAAGCGAGTTTGATAACAAGATTCTGCCCAAGTTCTCTCACCAGCTCAATCTTTCTTCTGGTGCCCCAGCTTCATGGTGACTGCAAAGATGCTTCGCTACTGAGTCAAGGAGAATATCAGACTATCTGAGCAACTTACCTGTTTCTCTGGTCCATCTGAGCTGCTTCCCCTTCTTCACCATCCCTCCAGGATGGTTCTGGTCCAAAGACCCCTCAATACCTGGGTTTCCAGCTGGATTTTTGCAAAGATCCACGGAGCTCACAAATTCTCCAGCTGGTCTCACTGCGATGTTTCTGGTCTCTCTCCTATAATGTAAGTTTTCAAATGGTGTATTGTATTTCCTCAAAAATAAGACCTCCCTGGATAATAAGCCATCCCCTGAAAATAAACCCTCCCCAAAAATAAGCCTTCCCCAAAATATTTAAGTGCCTGCACAGCTGGTCCCCACCATTTCCTCTGGTTAGGGTTAGGGAGACAGAGTTGGAAATCAAGCCCCATCTTGCTCTACACACCCCAAAATAATAAGACTTCCCTGAAATTAAGGCCAAGCACTTATTTGGGGTGCAAAAATATAGACAGGTTCTTATTTTTGGGGAAACACGGTATTACTTTTCTAACCATTAGTAATCAGGCCTGGAAACGTTGGGGCCCTTTGAGCAATCAACTGTATATTGTGTATTACCAAAAGAGAATAAAGAAGAAAGCAAATATTCTTTTATTGCAATGAATGTTCCAGGTTATAAGGTATGGATAGGTAATGTGCAGTCTTAAGACTACAGGTGGCCCTTGTCTAATTTAATGTGATTATCATTCTAATATCAATTCTCACCTGAAAAATTGGCAATTTTGTTTTCAAACAAAGAGGACTTATATACATGCATATCCATCTTGATGTTCCTTTCTGGAGCTTGCAATATCATGCAAGGAATGGAAAGTATAAGAAACCGTAATCAAAAGAAATTAAAGGAAGGAGATAAAAGAAAAAGAAATCTGGATGGAATTAATTTAAACCAACATCATTTATTAAACCTCAGTATCCTTCTATCCTTCCTACTATACTTGAATTCTTGTACATATATGACCCTTGAATCCATGTAGTGTAGTGTAGCCATCTGATCAGTTGTTCATTTCCCTGAGAGACCCAATCCTCCTGACAACCACATTTTAAGGGACTTTTAAGGGAGTTTACTGGAGATCGGGCCACTTTTTAAAGTTCTGTTTGGTTAAAAGCCCTTTAATTTCTGAGATAACCTACTCTGGGTAGATATCTGGATAGATCAAGAAAGAAAGACATCCTCCAAAAGAATGTGACTTTATGAAGCCATTTCTGTATATGAGCCATTTCTGTGATGCCCCCCTTTTCTGGAACAAACTCCCTTGAGGCATATATGTCCCTGCTATATTTCCAAAAAAATAGTCAAGACCTGGCTGTTTTGGAGAATCTTATAGAATGAAATGGAGGAATAACTTTTGAGGACATTGGTACTGTTGATTGAGGGATGGTCAAAGCTTGTTAATTACTCAGATTCTTTGGATTGGAGCAACCTGAGTAAGTAAATACATATTTATGTGGCATTCTGCAACATTATTCCTCCATTTCAAGCAGTTTCACATTTCTTTATTTATGTACACTTTTCATTCTATGGTATTTTAATACCTTTTTGTACAGGTTTTTTAATTCTCTTCTTGCAATCATTTTATTTCACTAGTACTTCCTTCACTTTTCCCATTTTTCCATGTCAATTGTTTCTAACATAATGCACTCACAGTCTCTCATTATTCTTGTATCTTTCACCAGTTATCAATCTTTTATCATAAACAATCATATCAATTACATTTTTCAATTCTTTCTTGTAGAAAGTACATTAGGAGGAGAAGAAACAAAAATATCAAAGGTTAGGTAGAGATACAAAACATGGACAGGTCAAGTCATAAAGCTATAATCCAAAATTTCTCATCTGTCTGCTGGCAGTTTTGGCCTGCTTGCTTTTGCCAGAAAGTCTGACAAGCTTAGATATCATATCAGAACATACAAATTAATCCTGGCTGAGCTAGCAGAATGGGAATTCAATATGATTCCTGTAACAGATGTAGCATGACAATAAAAATTATAGGGTGACATTCATAACTAATTTGATATTAGTGGATTAAGTTTCTTGAAATAGAACAACCTCTTTTAACTTGAGTTGATATATGTCAGGTTGTTTGGAAATGACTGCTGGAGGAAAGCTCATTTTAATACATTAATACACTATTAAACCTTAAATGTAATTTTCATATTACTCTTGGATTTTTAAATAATTCAAATTCATAAAATATGAAATTATATAGAATAAAATGAAGAAATATAAAAGATACAAGAAGAAGGAGAAAAAATGCAGGCCGAAAAAGAAAAGATATATAAAGAATCAACTTCCGCTCCATACAGCAGCTACAAGCAAATTCATTATCTCTTCCCTTCCTCCTAAAATTAGAACATAGTTCTCTTCTTCCCATATTCAACCCCTTTTAATCAGCGAACATATAAATTACCATTTCATTTTTTTCTATTTTCAGCAAAAGTCCATATGAGATTTCCAGTCTTTTAGGATAGGGGTCCCTCGCCCCCAGGCAGTGGACCACTACCAGACCTTGAGACTTTTATAACTCGGCCACAGACGTGCAGGTGACCATGCTGCATTTGCATGACTCTTGTGCAAATGGAGCAGCCTGCCCATGCACACTTGTCCATCGCTTACCTGGAACCATCCCCTCTCCTGCCACACTGGCTGGCCCCCAAAGCTGGAAAGGTGAGGGACCTCTGTTTTAGAAAAGTACCTGGTGTATACCTGACAAAACATGTCAATTATACCATTTCTGCAAGTGTTGCCACTTCATGATCCATTCTTCCAAAGTATTAGTACTTTTACATCTTTCTGCATGTACAGTCTTGATGCAGTCACCATATACAAAAACAGTCTTCCATAAGTCCCATTTAATTGGCTATTCCACTTTTTGATGTTTATTTCAGTAGTGTGATTTAAATTCTTTTCCATGCAGTAATATCTTTTATTTGTAAACAATAGAAATGTGCAGATTAAATATACAGTGTGCAATAATTCCTAGTTTAAAAAGATTTTTCTATGTTTCATAGAGAAGAAGTGTAACTTGGACTATAACATTGGAAAAGTATACTTCTCTTATTCTTGTTATTTTATTATTATAACATTAAACAGATTATTGTAAACTGCTATATCCAATTATCTGCTGGAGAACTACAGTATATGGTCCCCATCCTGTCTCCTTTGGGTGAACTTTTAAAAACCTGACATTTTCCCCAAGCCTTGAGTTAGAATGATAGCGCAATAAGAATTTCTAGAAAAACTTAAGTATTCATCTAAAATATTTTTTCTTTCTTTCTGTCTGAAAATAAAAAGACCAAGACATATACAGATGGAAAGAAAGTAGTAATATTGCAGTCAAAAATATCATAAGAAACATAAGCCATCCCAGCCATTCAGTCATATTCTAAGAAAAAGTAATCTAGCATTTTGATCCAATTGCATAAAATTTGTGTTGCTCTGCCATGATTCCTGGCCCCTGGGCTTTTTTTCTTGTAAAATAAATGAAAAAAACAACAGAAAAAAAAGACAAAACAGTGTAATATGTTCTTGCAACAGTAAACAGGCACAATTCTCTGACAATTTTAGCACTTGTCACACAGTCATGTTTATATGGTCCACTTCTTTATCCAAAATTTAGTACATGTTGTACATATTACATATTACATATTGTAAAAGCATGTATATTAAATAAATATTAACTTTATTGTATCTCCAACAAAATACTGTCTTAAGCAATTCCTTATATACAGGACTCCAATAAATTCTACATATTATTTTTTGTTTTATATGTTGTAGAACAGAGGTTCCCAAACTTGGCAGCTTTAAGACTTTAAGCAGAGCTGGCTTGAGAACTCTGGAAGTTGAAGTCCACAAGTCTTAAACTTTCCAAGTTTGGGAACCTCTGTTGTAGACTATTCATTCACATATTACACAGTATTTTGACTGGAAAGTGCTGTGCTGCATACATATCTTTGATTGCTTTAGCAGCCTTCATATGCCATGTTTGTTTATGGTTTTGTAAGAACTACTGCCATCTCTTCTTATTATGATGACACTTGAGCCCTGAGGCTGTCAGTGAAACCGTCTGTCATCTATTTTTTATCTACTAATGTAAAACTTCTGTTTTAAGAACTGCTGAAAATATTCTACATAGTAGAAAGAGATTTTGAGGGTTTTCCTTCGCATGCTATCAAATCAGCTGTAGGGATATGCTTATATACTAGCTTTCCCAAAACCAAATTCAGTTAGTTTAATATATTTCACAATAGTTTCTATATGTTCAATAGATTCTATATGTTTATTAAAATGTACACAATTTTTTGAGTAGTCAAAGTTTTCATATTGAAACATTCAAGTCTGATAAGGATTATTTTTGGTAAACAAAAGTTATATTTATGCACCCTAAACATTGTGCTACATTGTTCTACCAATTCTCATTCAGATTAATGAAACAGGTTGCTTTAGAAATTCTATCAAGAGATAAGAGTATCATTTGATACCCTACTTAGCGTGCTAGGTTGTTGCAGAGATAATTCATGTCTTACTGGCTGGAACAAGTAGAGAGGGCTTAGAGAATGTAAGTGGTGTATTCCTAAATTTTAATATCATTCTAATTGGGTCGGACAAGCTCCTTCATTTAGCTTTTTTCCTCTGTGGGCAATATCAATAGTGTAATATATTAATATTTCATGGAGAAAATCTATGTTGTTACTAGGACATAAAATGAGTTAATAGCACATAATCAACATTTATATTAGTGTATAATAATAGCATAATATTGTTTACTGACTAACATGATTTCTCTGCACAATTAATATAATGATATCTCTGAGCCAAAGATGAAAGTTCCTAGAATATTAAAAAATGATGACGCATACTGAGTCACTTTTGGAGTGCAACAGCTTCAAAAGATGTTAACCTAAAATACAGATATTAACTTTAATATTAAATAGCAATATTACATACTTTATTCCTTTCAATTGAGAGTAAAGGGCAGAAAGTTACACAACTGTAACATTTTCAGAGAGGATAGAGTAAATATCATAACTCTGTGATATTTGTTCACATAATTATTATATACCTTCTCCTTCTAGCTATGCCGCTAGTATGAATCAAGATATCATGCCATATTTTATGGACAGATTACAATTTGCATAGCTGGCACTTTTCATATGACAATACAACATCTAACAACAATAACAACAACTTTACCAAGCTGTGTCATATGTTGTAAGATTAGGTTACGACTCAACAAAAAATGGGCTTACATCCAGTAAAGTATGAAATATAATGACATAGTGACTTAGATAAATAATTTCAAGGTAATCATAGAAAATATATGTGGAATTGACAATAAAGTTGAAAATAAAAACTAATCGGTCTAATTTTATTGCTGTCTACTGTTCTGTATATGATACATTTCTTTATCAGGAGTGATTTTTCCCATTACAACTCTTGCTAAGCTTTTTGTGGCAGAATGATCAAAAAGCAAGGAGTATGCAGTTGAACTGTAAACTCCTAGCAGGATTACCCAAGCCATGAAGGTCAATCCAGATGCTCAGCTACAGGAAGTAGGTTTCTTGGACAGGAGCGATGTAAAAAGATGCTGAAAGTGAATGCATTTTATCAAGAAAACCATGTGAATAGACATTATTAAGTGACTGACTATAGACTGCTGGATGGTGAACCCATCCGATCAGATGGCACTCAACTTTCTACTGGGGAAGTCTGAGTACTAATTGTGTTTATGATGCAGCTAGATGAAAGGTACCTGGTTAATGTTGGCATTCAAGAAGTGAAAATTGGAAGATGTAGACAGAATTACAGCAGGAACATGGAAAGTCAGCAGCATGAATATGTGAAAGTTCAACACAGTGAAACATGAAATGAATCTACACATTGACATCTTTGTCAAATAGGAATTTGATACTTTCTGTCAGAAATCGTGTTTTCTACTCAGGACCCAAAAAATATACAACAGTTGCTGTCAGAATTAGGAAGGTTATAGCAAGAGCAATACTTGTGTACAATTGATTAATGACCAGATAGTATGACCCAGAATTCATGGACAATCCTTTAATACCATGATTACAATAGTTTAAAACAGGAGGTTGATGAGTTTTATGATCACATTTAATTTGAAATGAACACAAAATGTGCTCCGTGCTGTGTTGGGGACTGCAATACCAACACTGGAAATAATAAGGAAGAAATCATAGTTGACTTAGGAAACAGAAACTGGAAATATTAAGGAAGAAAACATAAAGTAATTGGCCTAGGAAGCAGAAATAAAGAAGGAAGCTGGCTAAATATTTTTTTCCAATCCAATGATTTCTTCATGTATAATGTAGCTTTCAAACAACCAAAACCAAGCTTATATGCATGGATATGATTACTGTAAATGGAGTACCCAGAAATTAAATTCACTATATTGTTGTAGGAAGAGCTTAGTGAATGTTTCTGCATCTGTTCTATCTTTATGGCTTCTGAATGACTTCTCCAACTCCATGGCTCCCTTTACTAGCAACATCATTGGTTAGCCAGCTTATATGAGAAATCTCTCCTTTTTTTAAAAAAATGAAATAAATTTTAAAACTTTATGATATATCGATGTCTACCATTCATCTAGATAAAACAAATGTTATTTTATTGGCCTGTGAAGATTCTCAGTCATCTGGGTCATAGCGTGCTTTTTTCTTCAAAAGGCAATGGCTGTTTTATTGGAGAAAGTGGTTTTTATTATCTTGTGACTTTCCATTTTTACTCTTCAGGATCTATAATGTCTTAAAATTATATATATTTTTTGTGATGGATGACAATTCAAAAAGGAACTGACAATTTTAAGCAATATTTAAATGTTATTTGAAAAGTCTCTTTTTTCTTACAATTTTAACACTATTTGTAATTGGCATCTCTAGCTGTCAGCTTGTCATATCAGCAGTCTCCCCATATAAGCATCTTTTACCTGCAGCTGTTGGGCCTTTGTACTGCTGGTTTTAGAAATGTCAACAGGAACAATAGGAGCCCCGGTTTTTTTCCTTTCTCTTTCTTCCACCTCCCTTACATCACTTCCCTACTGATGCTTGGAAACCTGCTGGGTGCCCCTGGGAAAATTACACGTTCGAGGATCCCTGGCGCCTAGAAAGCTACTACAGCTGCCTTCTAAGAACAAGGAGGCAGAGATAGAGAGTGGGGGAAGATCTAGAGAAGAGAAAACAGGAAGATGGTCTCTCTTATTGCTACTTCAGGAAAAGCCAAGACCATATAAATTTAAAGACCTAGGAAAGTAAGTAATTCACAAGTCATATTTTTTCCTGTTTCATACTACATGTTAATTTCAAGTTCCAAAATTGTTGATTATAAAGTAGATTGTCACTTTTTTGTACTGCTGACTGCTACTTTATCTAACTGAGTCCAGTTTCTTTCATTGAAATTATGGTTAGAATTGCTGTATTCTGTGTCGTCCCATTAATAATAACTGGAGAACTTCAACCTGGTTTATTTTAAAGTAAGTAACCCTAGGAAACGTAATTAAGAATGATATATTTTGGTTATTAGCCTACATTTTTGTTGTTATTGTCCTTGATATCCATCAGGTTTCCCCCTCACCTTTTTGGCAAATTACTGTACTTTCTAGATTTTTTTTAAAAAAAATAATCTTGATTAGATACCATGGAGATGATAATGTTTAGAAGCTTCATTTATTATAGCATGAAATCTTTCCCTTTTAGCAATGTTAGAGGCTAGGTCAGGAAATTTCTATGGTAGTTGGAAAAGGAATTGCAAAATTGGTTCTGATTTTGCAATTCCTTTTCCAATTACCACAGAAATTTAGGAGATTATTTTCTGAAGGGGAATATTTAGTGTGGTAATAGCTTAAATGTTATAAAGGGTTCTACGTAATTGAATTACATTGTTACTTAAGCATTCAGTTCATAAGGGCAGTCATTGAGATTGATTCCTCCTGTATGAACTGTGCTGCCCCCGTGGTAAAGTTTGCTATGGTTTAACTATGAGCCAGGAAATGATATTCTTGCAAATCTATTATACAACAATTTTAGGATAGCAATTGGTGGATTATTCCCTTACTATCCAGCATTACTTCCAACAGAAAAAAATAATAACCTGCACTAACTTTGTATGAAGTAACATGTATAAAGCCTCTTCTATACTCCTATTCTCTGTGGACCATTCAGATGGATGGATAGTTGGATGGATACACACATACATAGAAAGACGGACACCCTAACCCACACCCACACTCACTGTTAAGGATGGAGTTCACACAGTGATCAACAGAGTTCCCTAAACCTTTGTCTCATTCTTACATGAGTATTTTTCTTTGACATAGAACTATAAAACCATCAATTTCCAGAGAGATTAATAGCCTTGTGGTAAAACAACAACAAAATAACCTGTCATTCAGAATAGAGTTCACACACAGATTAGTAGCTGGCTTTCCTACTTAATGCGACTTTCTCAAACATCCATTGATTTGTCCTCTGGAATTTTGTTGTTATTATTGATTAACAAATCAATAATATGAACAAATCAAAACTCAGCTGACAGTTCTACTTTGTTCACGCCAGTTATCGAGTCATCCTTGTAGTCCAAACCAAAATGAACATAAAGTGGGAGGAAGGGCAATGCCCTGCAAGAAAACAAGAAATTTTATATTGCTATGATAAAAAAAGAATCAGTCTTCCAAGAAGTTTCATGAAAGGCAGATTGGTAGATTCCTCCCCCCCCCCATTTAAATAGTATTTTTGTATGAAGTCGGAGGTTAAACTTTGTTCCGTTTTACTTTCTACTTTTGATAGAATTGTAGGTTTGATTCAGAAGGGGCAGAAGACTTCAAGTTGATGCATAGTGATATCCAAGTCCTTGGAAAATAGAAAACATAAGAAACTCAAAACAGTGTTGTCTTGATTATATTACATACTAGCTGATGCCCGTGCTTCGCTACGGTGACTTGACTACGGTACTACCCTTTCTCTTTTCTTTCACTTTCTC
>JANHFP010006226.1:5411-27522 GCA_032468135.1 Calamaria suluensis | reverse complement strand
GGATACCATGGTCGATGGTATCAAAAGCCGCTGAGAGATCTAATAGGACCAGGACAGAAGATTGCCCCCTGTCCCTGTCCCTCCAGAGGTCATCAACCAACGCGACCAATGCTGTTTCTGTGCTGTGACCGGGTCTGAAGCCGGATTGGTACGGGTCTAGATATAAAGACTCTTCAAGGTGCCGGGGAAACTGACGTACCACCACAATGTTCGAGTGCCCACTGATATGGCTCTGAGTGCCACCTGTGGCACCCATGCCATAGGTTCACCATCATGGGTATAGAAGGTATTATCCGGATATGTTTTGTCTAACAGGTACTTGAACCAAAATTGAAAACAATTTCCACATCTGAGACCAGTGTTTATCAGCGTTAGCCATTTTAAGATGTGAGGACTTCAACTCCCAGGATACCCCACCCAGCCAGTGGTATTCTAAGAACTGAAGTCCACACATCTTAAAATGGCTAAGGTTGACAAACACTACCATACCCAAGTCCTGCAGAATCTTGAAAAAGCAAAGGTTCTTTGAACCTTCCTTTAAAGTGAAATTATTTTATGCAAAGAGGAGCTCATCTCCAACGGAAAACTATTTTAACTGAATGACAGAAATGTTCAATAAGACTAATAATATGGCCATGGTGCTTTAGTGCTATTAATGTTAATTATATAGTTCTCCAAATGGATCGTGTAACAATCAAAATATTAATCATGCAATACCTCTAATTAGGATTAACCTCTGTTCACAATGTGCTAAGGAAACATGCCTAATGATGCATAGCATTGCTGGTTTAGATATGCGCACACATACAGAGAGAAAGAAGGAACAAAAGTTATAATAAGGAAACAACTTGGAATTTTAAAACACTTTGGGTGTTTTTCAGTGTGATGATTATATGAACATATGAATTAAATATTTTGCCATTGGATTAAATATGCATGGCATCCCTGTAACAAAAGACAAAACAATGAAGTTAGGGTTTGTGATATGCCTGAACAATAGGTTTGTGTGTGTGTGTGTGTGTTCCTGGCTGGGGCTGGCTGGGTGATGTACAGTATAGCTTGTAGGCTGCTAGATATGGACTGCAAAACTCTGGATAAACACTAGATGCTAATAAATGATACCGAGAAATCTGAATCCTTGATGTCATCTAATGGTTGTATGGATTTTTGCATCTTAGATCTGTATTTATATAGCTATTTCTGGGAAAAATGACATTGGACACTTTCATGTTCTTAAAGCTGGAAACTTACCTTGACAGTGTCTACTAATCCTGTCCTGTTCCCTGTGAATTATATAAAGCACGGTAAAAGGAGCCAGTGAAAGAAATGTATCCATATGAATATGTCCCTTGAGATAATATGATAGGAATGATAAGAATTAATAAAGATTATTTTTTTAAAAAAAGAATGCCATAGGAGGTTTTAATAGGAATACTGGATTTTTACACCCAGGCAGTAAATAGTACAACTCTTTCAGTCTCACATATCTCCTTTACCTAGCCTGAACACTTTCCATCCTAATGAAGATTTTGACACAGAAATGGCAGAAAGAATCCACTGTTATGGTAGATGTTACATTATCAGTGAATATACAAGAAACACATTTTTTTCTCTCATAAGAATTGCATGGATCATATCAATGATTTAATGGCCTGTATTTTATTATTTTTTTAAAAAATGTTGCCCAATTCCAGAAAGATTCTGGATGCCTTGCAATATGTTCGGTATAGTAGGAGAAGCAGTGACAGAACCTGGAGGAACTAGAGTCAAAATAGGAATCAGCATCAAGTCAAAAGTTGGACTTAGCCACAAATTGACTAAGTCCAACTTTCCTTGAATTCCATTGGCTCTTATGTAGCACCAAAATAGTGTTAACTTTTAGTTGAGTAGATTCCTGTGAATAAGCAGGAGTAGTCATAAATCAATTTAATTGGAACTTCATGTGTAGCCCTAGTCTTTCACACACCTGACAAATATACAGTATAACTTAAACTTGACTAAAATAACAAGGATCACTGCAGTTTTTGTGATAACTTCCTTTTTGGAATCAAATCAAAGCCTGATGTCCACAAAGACTTCAAAAAGGAAGACTTTGGGTGGAAATGTGGTATGGGGCCAGACAGTCCAAGATTGGCTGATACTTTTTTAAATCCTCCCTAAAAATTTCCTCTGGAAGGATAATTTCACTTTGGACCCAACCCAAACAGTTTTAAATAAACATATTTTGCATATAGCTTGCTTATTGCATTAAGCAAGTTAATAGGTCTGTAATTGTAAAGGTTAAGTTTATTCTTATAGTGAGGGATGGCTATGGCCTCATTCTACTCACATGAAAAATGTGTTGCACTCTTAATATAGGTAAATAGGGCAGCATTGGAGCCCAGTGATTTTTATTTTCTCTAAAGCAGCTCTGGAAGGATGAAATCACCTCCAGGAACTTTACCAGGTATTAACTGTGCAATGAGATCATAAACCTTGGCTGTAGACACAGGCATTCAGAGATGCATTAGAATGGGGAACCATCACTGCCTGCTTTTTAATAATTCTGATTTTTAATAATTCTGGATTGAAAGCAATCTTCCTAAATATCTGCTTCAAATCTGAAGGAGTGGATAGGGTCCTCTTTGGAATGAATTTGGCCACTACCTCTTGGCTGATACAAGTGGCTAGAGAGGGAAGGACAATATGGTTGTAGGACCTATGTTGTGGGAGTAATCCTGCCAGTAAGCCTTGAAGAAAGCAGTAGTTTGCTGGCTCCTCAAGAAACCATTGTGTGACCTAGTTGTCTTAATAAATTATCAACTTGTTTCCAATCTGCCATTTTTAGTCAGGGTGGTTGGCAGGGTGGTTTGCATGTGTTCAAGGAAACCAATTACTGGGATTCCTTCCTGTCTGGGCTCATGCTTTTGTGACTACCTAGCAATGGGATCACATGAAAGAGACAGATCTTTCAGCAGCATTCAGTACTATCAACCATGGTAACTATCACCGCAAATGTTGGTGATTGAAGTAACTGCTCTACAATATATCTTGTCATTCCTGATTGGGAAATCCCATCAATACCAACTGAAAAGAGTGTGAGCCCTTGAACATTTCAATGCAAGGTGAGCCTATAATTGGTTGTCTCACCTGTATTTTTCAAAATTTACCTGGAAACATTAACAGATTTTTAAAATTAAATCTTCAATACTATTTTACAGCTCCAATAAAATCAAAACTAAATCATCAGCAAAAAACCCTTAGTTTGCAAGTATCTTTTAAATTTTCAGGCCCTTGTCTTGTTTCCTTCTGTATCTCACATAGTTTATTTAAATTTCCATTGACAATAATATGTGCCTTTTGGGATGTATACATCGGTTTGATTCATTGAATAAAATTTTCCCCGAAGTCCATATTTTCCAAAATTTTAAACATAAAAGATCAATTCATGTGATCAAAAGCTTTCTCAATGTCCAATAAACAAACAAACAAACAAACAAATAAAGTCTTGTAAAATCTTATTTTGTCTATTAGCCAATATTATGAATGAAATCAATATGCAATTCTTAGCTGAAATTAAATCTTGCCCTTCCTTTGGTAATAAAACAACATTAAGTCTCTTTCTAAGATTCTGATATAGCAAATCCTTGCAAAATAGCATTTATCATACTTTTAAGTGGTTATAAATTTTGGTCTTCAAAATGCTTATTATTTGGTAGCACATCAAAGACCAGTTGCATTCCTATTTTAATTTTTCATGGCCTCTGATATTTCAAGAGATGCTATAGGCTTACTCATAGTGAGACTTATGAAAGCTTTGGTAAATTTTAAATATTCATTATTTTTTCCAGGGGATCTTTTCCTGTCTCTTATATAAATTTGAGTAAAAGTCATGGAAGAATTTCTGGATATTCGCATTAACTGTTAATTGTTTTCCTCAATCTTAAATATCATTTTCCTTTTTTTCCCCTTTATCAGTTTATATAACAACCATTTCCTGGTTTATTTGCACATTTGAAGTTTTACTGCTCTATTTATTTTAATTTAGTCTATTTCTCTCACAGTTGATATAATTTTTGGTGTAAACATTTAATTAGAGATAAAATAGTAGACTGTAAATTTTCATCTTTTGTTTTGTTTCTCTAATATAGTCTGCACTTGATACTGAGTTTTCTTTTTCACTTCTGGTGAAATTTAATAAAGTTTGAGAAAAGAAAACACAGAGATTACCCATTCACCCATATTATCAATTGCATCTCTACTCCAGATCAAACAGAAAGTGGAATAGAAGTCTTGACAGCTTAGAGCATGTGAGTAATTGAACATTCTAGACCAGCCTTGGACAAAATCATATAAGCTTACACATAATCAATAAGAACACAATACGTTATTAGAAATAATAGGGAATGTAAAGAAATAGTGATGACGGGAATTCATTTTGCTGGCAAGCAGTTGCTTTTAATCACTTACCGGAAGAACTAAGTCCCAGACTGGAAAGGAGTAGCAAATGGAGTAAGTGCATATGGCCATTTATGTCACTTGCTTCTTGTTCCTCACCTTTGCCACTAAGGAAAATTAATGTCTTACAAAATAGACTGATGATGATTGGGTTTGAAAGTGGCTTCCTTTTAACCCAATTGGGGGAAAAATAAATAAAAAAAGATGTGTTAACAGATGGTAGCAGCTGGTCCACTTTGAGCTTGATGTTTAAGCTAGACTTGTCCTGGTTGAAATGTAGAGAGGAAACCTCTTGAGAATAACACCCAAAGTTAAATATCTATGGAGAATTCTCAGTTGTCCAGATCATGGTTGTCTGAATGGTGCTTTTCTAGTTTTTTCTTTGAAGACGTTTCTTCAGAAGCTTCTTGGATGAGATGCGAAACGTCTTCAAAGAAAAACTCGAAAGTCCAGTTGCCTTTTGGAAACGCACCTTTGGGATCCAAAGTTAAACTTGATTGAGAAGTGGGGAAAAAAAACCCAGAGCAAACCACTTCCATGTTCTTACTAAGAAAGCCACAGAAATTTGTTCATAAAGTCACCAAGAGCAGAGTTTAGCTTGAAAGAAACTGTAGTTTAATTCACTCACTTCACATTCTCAGGTAATAATCCAAGGCAACAAATTTAATTTGTTCTATTCAAAGGACAAGGGGAAACCCAAATAAGTTCTCTGCAGGACCGAAAAGCACTGTTGTTGAGCATGACTAAAAGTTGTTTTCTTACACTTAATGTGTCCTACAAATAGATATATGCATAACCCATCTCCTGCTGTGTCCACCTGCACTGAGAATGCAAAGCTAAACATGCACTGAGAAGGAATAGCGATGATATTTTTATTACTCTGATTAGTTAATGTTTATAAAGTGTTCAGTGGGGATCTTGATGCAGAACAATTAATATATAAGTCATGAAACCAAGACCCTGGCATTGAAACATTAAGTTTTGAAGTCTGATAAAGTGTTGAATATTTTTCAGTTGTGTTGACTTTGGAATTCATTTAATGTTTTGGGGCCTCATGTGGTCACTTCAACAGCCTGCAATAAAAAATTACTGGGGGAGAAAAAATCTCATTAATAGCCTTGTGCAAGGAGCAGGCCCAGAGCATTGCAATTTGAGTTTAAATTTCTGGATTTGTAGGTTCAAAGATGAAAGGAGAATGATCGCTCATTGCCCCATGGACAAAGATATAAAGTGAGAAAACAAGTGCCCCTTGGCCCATTTCTGAATTATCAGAACGGTTTTGTAAAGTGTGTGTGTGTGTGTGTGTGTGCACATGTGTGTGTGTGTACATGTGAACATGCTAGATGACATTAAGACATTCTACTGATCATCTCCAACTAGAAGCAAACTCTAAAGACTTAAAGAACAGATTTATGAAGAACATAAATATATCCTCAAGCATGTATGTGTGTATGTATGTATGTATGTATGTATGTATGTATGTATGTATGCATCTATATATGTATGTATGTATGTATGTATGTATGCATGTATGCATGTATGTAAAGTATAGAGAATGTAAACTTCAGATGGGAAGAATGCATTAAATATGAAAGACTCAATGATTCTCTCTCAAACATTGCAATCTATGTTTCACTACTCTTGAAGGTCTTCAGTAAATTGAAACTGGCCTATAGCAATTAGGGTTTTCACTCCAAATTGTTCTAATTACATGCAAAGAAAAATTACTTTGTACAGCATAAGCAAAATCTCCCCAAAACAGATTTGCTCCAGTTACTCCAGGGAGCTTACTAAAACCAGGAAGGCAATATGATGGGCAAGTAGACACAGAACATCACCTAGCCAAATGAAGTAAGAACACAAGTTTTAGTCTCAATTGGATTCCCACTCTAGAGTATAAAGTTGCTTTCTGGTATGATCAGTATAATGACATGAAGGGCACATACTTTTAAAAAACCAAACATCTGTCCTAGATAAGGATCAGAAGTACGTCTCTCTGTGGGTCTCATTTTTGTTCAGACTTCATGAGCACTTCTTCCCAACTATACCACCTTTCCCTCTGAAATTCCTTTTGAAAAAATGCTTTAAAAAATCCTGTTTCTAAGCTGGCTTCATATAATGTAATTCAGTTTTCTTTAGCCACAATGTATACACCTCTGGATTCAATCATAAAACATTATGGTGCATTATATGGCTAGGTTCACAGAATACATTAACTCCAATCCAAACACAACACATTAAGGTTTATAGGGTGGATGAACGCTACCTAAAAGACCTCATGTAGAAATCTCAGTGGATTAATATGAGTCAGGGTAAACAATATCAATCGTCTGCCTTAGGACTTGCTGACTTCAAACAGTCATATCACTTCTTTGGTCTAGTTTTTCGTTAATCAAGCTTGCTCTGTATTGTTCTTGAAACTTAAGGATAATATTGATACTTGTGGGACCATTGAAACGACCAGTTCTTTCTTCATGCCAAAGCTTTTGCACTGGAATCATTGATACCATATATCAAATGGCAAAGCAAACTCTGTGACAGAGTCAAATGCATACCTACTGTAAAAGAACAAAATTTGTAAAAATAGCATGTACACGGTGCCAGAAGAGAATTGTATTAGCCATTAAGAGCAGATGGCTAAGTAAACTGATTGCCTAAGAAGCCAAGGGACCAGGGTTAGGCGAGGAAAGGATACAGCAGCAGCATCAAATATTGCATGGCAGCACATTTAACACTGTAGCACAATGACATCAATACAATATGACAAGCAACGTAAGCCGAGTGTAATAGCCTGCAGTGGTAACGTGCAGCAGAATAATCAGAGTTCATTTGAAGGTTGAGAGACTGAATGTTTGGGTAAGATACTCTGGGATGTGGCTATGCTTGGTCACTTAAAAGTAAATAGCTTTCCAGCCCTATCTACGTAGATCTCCTTCAAGTCACTTTAGAGGAGGATTAGGGGAGAGATAGAAAGGAAAAATGAAAGGGATTGGTGCTTTCAGATTGGGGCAAGGACAATTCTTCAGGCAAAGCCACAAGTCTCCCCCTAATTAGAAGTAATATAAACCTCCTGATTGCATCTGAGATAAGGGAAACTACAAAGCATGGAGTCAAATACATTTATAACCCCTAAGACATCGTACACTGCAAAACAAGAGGAATCAATCTATACTAACAAATCATGGGGATGGGGTGGGGAAAGAGTATTTGATTCCCCTCACTTTGGGACTAAAGTTACAAGAAGGTAGTGATGGACCCATTCATATTGGTCTTGTACTGCCATTAGTAATCCTTTCTATGAAGGACTGCCTTCACAGAAAGTACCTTTCTACTACCCCCTTCTATGAACTCTTCTGAAAAATAAAAAAAACACAAATATGTTTGTCTTGTTTATCTTGGATCTGGCTGGGAATGAACGCTTTTCCAAAAATGTAAAAAAAACCCTCAAGGACCAGTGTCAAGTTACCTTTATATGCCCCATAGGGAATTGGATTCCCACCCATTTTCTACATTTATGTATAGCAGGGATGAAATCCATCAGGTTCTGACAGATTCTGGAGAAATGGTAGCGTAAATTTTGAGTAGTTTGGAGAACCTGCAAATACCACCTCTGGCTTTCCGCAGAGTGGGGTGGGAATGGACATTTTGCAGTATCCTTCCCCTGGAGTGGAGTGGGAATGTGGATTTTGCAGTATCCTTCCCCTGCCAAGCCCATCAAGCTGCACCCACCAGGCCTCGCCCACAGAACTAGTAGTAAAAAAAAAAAAGGATTTCACCACTGATGCCTAGGATTAATAGAGAAAGCCCAGGCTCCTTTGGTATATTCAATGGCCTGGGTTATTTTCATAATAATTAAAAATGATACGTCATGAAAGCTAAAAGAACAAACAAACAAACAAAAAAGGCCAACCAAGAAACTTGGAGAATGTCAATAAGCAAAGGCTTCTTAGCATGGACCAGAGGAGGAATAAAGTTGGATCCCCATTTGGCTGTGGAAAAGAGGAAAGAAAAATCACCACAAATATGCCCAAGAAATTATTAAGGTGGGAAAACAGTTTCACAGGCAGTCAGCTGCTAGAAATGGCTCCAGTTCTGGTGTTATAGTAAAAAATTCATTCACAGCTGAGCTTTGTTGGGCTTCCAGGACACTTCAGTCAAGTTTTAGCCTGCCAAGGAGAACCTGGCAATTACTTCTCAATCTAGCCTACAGTCCTGGAATTCCCTGGCAGTCTGCTATTCAAGTACTAAGCGCCTGACCATGATCTTTTTCCAAGGGCAGAAGAAGGTTGTGTCTAAATATATGAAACCCTTTGAGTTTGAAGCTTAGAGTGAATGGTTCTTCTGGAACTTCCTGACTGGCTCTGAAATGACCACATCTACTTTAAGAGGACCCAACACAAAACATTTTCAAATCATAGATAGGCCTCTATTTGTGGTCCAAGTAGAACCTATGGAAACATTTGATACTTCCTCTTCAATTTCAATTATTTAAACCAGTCTGAACTGAATTGCTATTAGAATTAAAGTTCTAATGCTGTGGTTATTGCAAATATGGCATATATAGGCATATTTCAGAGTTAATATCCAGCTTTATTGCAAAATGTTTTAATTATGAACCTCTTTGAGTAATTTTAGCTATTTATTTCCTTAATTTCATAGATAAATCACAATACCTCCTGAGCCAATTTTTCTCCCTCGCTTCCATTTGCCTTCAAGTGGTTTGAATCAAATGCCCGGAATGACTTTTTCTTAGCAACTCTACTAAACATGCTGAAAATTCAATCTAGACATTCATTTCCTGCAAAAATTTTGAGTGCATTGCTATGACTTCTGGGTTTTTTTTCCGATTTTCCATTTGCTATGACTTCAGCAGTTGAACAAAACACGTTCAGACCCTGAGTGACCGCAAAATTCATACACTACAGTAAACTTAATTTGATATATTTCTAATTTTCAGATGTGGCCACCGCCTTCCCTGTGCCTAAGGCACTATCATCTATCCACTATTGGAGGCACTATCATCTATCAATTATCAGAAAATCAGTTATCCTGGCTCCACAATTTGTGCAATATAAGTTGCCCAGTTGACATATTTCCATCATGTTATTTTATACTCTAATAAATTCAGTTACATGCTGTTTAACATCTAGGGAATAATATGACAAATGAATAAGTATCCAGCAGTGGCTAATCCTTTCCCCCAAAAGGAAAGTAGGGCAGGCCTGTAATTAGTACTTACAAGCAAACTTGAGATAAATAAAATAAAATTTAGACCAGAGGAAATGTTCACGAATGAGGTTTTTCAGTTACTTGAAGAAGAATTTGCTTTTGTTTGTTTTGTTTTAGTCAAATCAGAGTATATCAAATCTTTAGCAAAGTGACAATGTATTAAAAATCAGATTGTGATAGACGCTTAAAGTACGGATGTTATAATTTTGAAGAGGCCACTAGACATTTCTGCCTTTCATCACATGTCATCTGTTATTACAAAATCAACTTCACAAATATCAGTGATGTCTGAAATCTGAAACCAAAGCTGTAGAGGAGTTTGCATAGCATTTGGGGGTGTCTCCTGCTTGAGTGGTTTTCATTGGTTCCTTTTTCTGTGTTATACGTTCAGGCTTTGGTAGGCTAAGGGTAGAGATAAACTCTACCGATTTCTCCTGACCAGTGGCCTAGTGACACGAGGTGGTCTCTGAACTTTATTATTTTGAAAGGACGCTGGCAGACTTTCCCTGTTACATTTCAAATTGTTAACTTTATACCCAGTCTCCCTGAGCCTAGATCACATCGCAGCAGCTGGTTGTAAAGCTCTTGAAAATTGCTCTGGTTATAATCCATGAGTCACAACCATATAAAGTTATAGCCAAGCAAGATGATCTGAACATTTTCTGTAACACCCAAAAGACCAGGCAACACCTGACTAGGATCTTATGGTCTTCCCAGGATTATGGTGCTGGAGCCATTCATCGCAAGAAAGATTACTGGACCCAGAAATATCTGAGATCTGTGTCAAAGGTATTCATAGTTAAAAATTCATTATCCTTTTATTTTCAGATATGCCTGGAAGCAGCCTGGCTTTTTCACAAAGGCAGGAGATAAGCATCTTTTACAGCACTTTCCTTCTTTAATTTTTTAAACTGGCACTGTCGCCTCAAGTCAAGTGCAGAGCTTTCTCTGGGTATTGCAATTATTCCCTACTATTATTTTGATAGGTAGTTAATTTAAAATGGAAGGCCATGAAAATTCTCTATCTTAGAAAGTCCCTGAAGTCAATCTGAACATTTTTCTGTGAGCTATAAAAAGACGAATGTAAGAATAATCTCACGGTACTTTTGTTGCTCACATTTCAATGAGATGTGGCAAGGAGCTAATTAAAAAGTTCGTTGTACAATTCTACATGCAGTAATCACTACTGTTTCTGTATCTCTTCACTGACATCTCTATTCTAACTTCCACCCGCTAAGAACATTTAGATAGATGAACTCAAATTAGGGCGAAAACTTTGCATTTTCTAGAAAATACGATTCACTATAGAAGAAGATGATAAAGAAAAAAAAGGGGATCCTCTGGTGCCAGTGGAAATCTTTGCTCTTGGAAGTAACATGAACTTTGGATGGTGAGTAATGAAAGGGTTAACCCTCTTCCCAATGTTCTCCATTTTACTCATCTAGATTCTTTTAAATAAAAATAAATAAATCATGCAATAAAGATAGTCATCGACTTATGACCCCAATTGAGCCCAAAATTTATGTTGCTAAGAGATAGTTGTTAGATGAATTTTGTCCCATTTTACAACCTTTCTTGTCACAGTTGTTCAGTGAATCACTGCAGTTGTTAACTAGTAACAAAATTGTTAAGTGATGTTGGTTTCGCCATTGACTGCTTGTTGGAAGTTTGCAAAAGTTTGCTTAGTGTCTGCTAAGCATCTAAATGTTGATTGGGTCATCATGGGGATGTTGCAACTGTGAAAGTGTGAAAAATGGTCATACACCATTTTATTCAGTGCCATTGTAATTTCGGTCACTAAATGAACTGTTGTAAGTCAAGGACTACAGTATATAGTTTGGCCTTTTATTTTATTTTACATATTACATCTGCCCATTCCACCAGATCCAGAAGCAGGACATGCTACAGGTCCAGAGGTGGTATTCAGTAGGTTCTGACCAGTTTTGGAGAACCAGTAGCAGAAATTTTTAGTTCGGAGAACCAGTAAAAATCATCACTGACTGGCCCGGTTTCCATCTATTCTCTGCCTCCCGAGTCCCAGCTAATCAGGAGGAAATGGGGATTTTGCAGTAACCTTCCCCTGGAGTGGGTTGGGAATGGAGATTTTACAGTATCCTTCCCCTGCCATGCCCACCAAGCCATGCTCACCAAGAATACAACTCATAGAATCGGTAGTAAAAAAATTGAATCCCACCACTGTACAGGTCCCACTGGGAAGAAAGCTTCACTTGCTGATTCCTAGCTGGTGTGCTTTTTTGATGGTGAGCCACACTTTCTGGAACATTCTTACCTAAGTGGATCCGGGAATCACATCAGAACCATGTGTGGCTTGGTGGGTGTAGCTTGGTGGTCACGTGACTGGGTGGTCGTGGCTTGGTGGTCATGTGACTGGGAAAACCAACTATCACACTTTATGCAAAAATAATTCAAAAGCTACACAACTGACTCACACATAATGCAAAAGCAGCTAGACTTCACAAAAATGGCCCCTGCAACAAGCAGGAACCTCGCAGAGTCAGAGACCTCAAAAACAAACTATCACACTTTACACAAAAATACCAGTTCGGGCAATAGGTAGTAAAAAAAATGCTTTAAAAAGTTAAAAAAAAAAAGAGTTCCGAGAATCATGCAGCACAGCTGATTATCACAGCTAATTGTTGGAACCTTTTAGATGACCTCCAAGGTCCCTTCCAACTCTTGTTATTCTATTCTAAAATGATGTTGTGCTTAAATGGTTAGATGGCCTAGACTTTGATATTTGAACACATATTTTTAAAAAACATTTATATTTTATTGTGTTCTTACTAATCTAGGTGAAATGTTAATATATACATTGCTGGTCCATGTGTGATATGCCATATGCTAAATAAATAATAATATTGGATGAGGGATTTAGCCATGGTTAATGCATGTCTGGGGAATGCAGTAAGTATAAAGATTACGCTAAGGAAAAGTTCATGATATGTACTATCTTCTCCCCAGTCTGAGTTCATGCCAGTGTAATGCTATTATTTTAAATAAAGAAGGCAATTTGCTACTGATTTGACATACTCTTTGTGAGTATCTGCTCCAGAAAGGTAGAGTCTAGTTAGAAAGTAGGTCTGTTAGTGAATCCATTTTGCACTTGGCATTTAAAAAATGCCGTGAGAAATCTCAGCAGTCGGTTCTGCCAGTAGTGTTGTCAGAAGACATTTACACCCATTTAAGTTCCTTGGTGCCTCAAATGATTTTCTTCTTCTGATTTGCCTACCTGCTGTTTTACTGTCGCAGGATGGCAAGTGACAAGAGGGGTGAGGCAGATAATAAGCAGAAGAGAAATGGGTGAGGGGACAACCCTTGGCTCTTGCGGCACAGATGATTTAAAGTTTATAGTATAGGTTTTTCATATGCTGTCTTACCGCTGTATCTATAGCATTGGCTGTTCTTACTTCCAAGGAATGTATTTCTCATCTATGATACCTGTGTCAACTCTGTGGAAGGATTCATACATCTCCCAAAACACCAATAACTATCAAATGTCATTTATTTTACTACATTACTGGGAAATGCTCCCCTTTTTTATCTGTTAAAAAAACTATACATACTTGTGCCAACAATCATATATATATATATACATATATTTGCAACATTTCACATGCTTACTTTAAGGTAAAAGTTGAACTGATGAAACTCAATAATTGGGGACATTTCCTTTGGGAGAATTTTCCTCAAGTTTACAAGGTTTCCTGGACTATTTAAGCATGTTGCAAAAAGTAATTGATGTCTGCAATCTGAACTTGGTCCATAGAGCTGACTGTATTATCTCTGAATTAGAAAAATGTCCCTCGACTGTGATTAAAGTTTTTGGGTATTTTTTTTTAAAAACACCTCATTATCATTCTGCATCTATGACCTACTTATCAAAGTCAGTTTAAAGATGAGATTTATCAATCCTACAGATTATTCTTTCCTATTTTAAGGAAAAACTTATTTTTATTATTAAGTTTGAGTTCTTATTCCCAAGGCACATCAACAAAATTTGACATTGGAAATGAATGTGATATGGATTTGTGTGTCCAGCAAGTTCTGCTAATAAAGGCTTTTTCATGCCCTTGACTTATTGTCCATGTCATTTTTTGGGAAGATCTTTGGGCTAAGAGAATGACTGGTCCAAAATCATGCAACTGGCTATGGGTCTAAGAGAGAAGTAGAATTTACAGTTTCCCAGTTTCTAGCCTGATGCTTTCAACCACTACATCAGCCTTACTAAAAAAAGTATACATCTCTAGTATAATTGAATATACATAATTTGAATTCAGGAAATTGGGTCCACTGTAACTGAAATTCAAGGGAATCAAGGCTGATTTTGAACACACTCACATTAATTATAGTTTCAGGTGAGAAACTGCTTCTAAGTCATCATCTTATCAATAAAGTTTTTGATTTTACTGTCCCAAGCAGTCATGAAACTCTGAGGTTATACACAACCAGATTGTTTTGCTTGGTGGGTTACAACTCTTTAAAAGTAATATACATTAATTGTGTTGGTGATATTACATTTCTGGTCCTTTTTCCTCTGTTCAGAATACCAAAGATCCATTTCTAATCAGCAGCTGTCCTTTGTTCATTGCTGGAACTGAAACTTGTTGAATGCTTTCTCTAGATCTTCCAATACAATTAAATGCATATATTGCTTCCATTCTGACTTCCTGCCTATGGCAGAAAGACAAAATTTAGGTCACGGAGAGATACACTGTATGAAAACCTTGTCAAAATAAATTTGTGCAATGTTCATGTTGTTATATCTTTTAGTAACTTGAATAGATTGGTCAATGGGTAGGGGCATGACATATCTTCATAATGTGATAATATTTATAAGACTGTTTTAGCAAGGATTTTTTTGTGCTGAAGTTTCCAGATGGAAGGCATGAACTCTAGCAATCAACGGGAGCCTTCCTATAATTTTATCTTTTCTTCCTTAATGGATTTAAGAATTCCAAATAATGGAAGAAACCTAAAGCCTAAAAACAGCAGACTTACAAATGGAAAGCAGGAGAGACAAAGATTAGATACTGCACTAAACAACAACTGAGTTTGTTTAATGCTGGTTTAGCATGTTGCATGAATCCAGTCAATTGCAACTTAATAATGTGAAGGTTAAATCATGATTTAATACAAGGTATGAATGAAGATAAGCACCGCCCCCTAGAGTTGGAAATGACTAGCACATATGTGAGAGGGAAACCTTTACTTTTACCTTTATGAATCCAGCAAGGAACCATTACAAGATTACAGCATGGTGATTGCACAATAAAGACTTCATATAAAAGTCAAAAAAGTTCAGGTGATGCTGCTGCTGTTGATGCATTTAAAAATATTTACACATTTCCACACTAGGCAGTACCTAGCCAAAAAACAAAAAAACCCTAATAATTCGTCAAAGCTCCATTAAAGCAATAACCAGGTGATCTCCCAGACTAACTCTCTATGGGCCAAATAAACTCAATTTCTTCCTTGTGGAAACATATCAGCACTTTGTCCATTCAACAAATAATATATGATGAAGAATAATTTGAAAAGGTATCATAGGTATTTTAGAAAGTGCCTCATTCTTTTTCCAGTAATCTTGTAATTTACTGAAAACTACTTTAGTCTCACTGAAGAATTGGAAGCTGAATTTGATTGTAGCTTAGCAGGAGATTGAACTGTTTATAGCTGGTATATCTTGCAATAGCAGAAAGCAGAGAAACTATGATGGTCCTAACCTTGGTTTAGTAAAGTTAATCAACTTAAAAAAACTTGTTATGTCCAGAATTGAAGATTATCTGAAATTCTATTACCTGTCCTGAATTTGTCAAGTAAAAAGGGCCATAATACTAGATGGGCAATTTTTTTGTTTATTATGTACTTTTTAAAATAAAATTCGGATTGTTTTATTATGCGTGTTTTAAAATCTGAGTATCTATCTTCATATACTTTTATTCTATGTTCAAGGCATGAATGATGTGGGTTAGGCCTACAACATTAATATGAGTTAGATGTATTCACCATGGAATACAGAAATAGAATTATAGAACCCTTAAGGTCCTATGACTACTGTGTTACTTTATAGGCACTAAATGTCAGTTAAAATACTGATAAAGAATGAAACTTCATAAAACTCCATAAAACTTCAAAGGAACAACCACAGACAGTCTTAACATGGCTGGTGACAAAGAATATTATTGTACTAGGACTATAAAACATTTCAGTAAAGAACTTCAAGCACAGTACACAGAAGTATATCTTTTAAAATAATATAATCCTTTATGTACTTCAGTATCATGTTGTCTGATAAGTATCTTGGGGAAAAGGTAATCTATCTTCAGTTGCTTACATTGGTTATTGTTCAGGACAGTTGTATATTGACAAATTAAATTATTAAGGAGCCTATATTGTCAATGCTGACTTAATTTCATTTGCTTGGGATAAACAAATGAATACGAATTAAAGGTGTTTTCATTCCTACAAATTACAGATGATTTCATTCCAGTCATTAACTCCTTTAGGGTGGAAAAACCTTACTACTTTACATGTATTAAAACACAAGAACTGAGTCTGAAAGATGAAAGGATTGTCTGGCCTACAGACAGCTACTGGTCTGTGAAAGCCTTGTTTTTTTCTGCTTCAGTTTAGCTCTGCATACCCTCTATTCAGCTCTACGGAATATTCAACAGCCATTTTCCCTGCAGTTATTGGCACAGCACTCCACACATACAAGAAAGTATGATTACAGTGTGCTTTTATATGCTAACAAGCAACAAGCTTTGAGCTTCTGGCTATATACCAACAGCTAGAAAATTTGATCTCTTCAGAAGGACCAGCTCTGTCTATGTTTATGGGTCTACATTTTATTTATAGTTCTATTCAATGACAAGAAACACAGGAATCAAAGAGATGTCTTGGACAACTTTAAATAACAACCAATAGGAAGAAGTATATGTGTAATCATCTGTCCCTTAGAGCCAATACATGCAAAGAGAAGTGTTCCTTGTGTCCATGGGAGGGAGAGACCGTGCAAAATTAAGCCAGGAGTCAAAATTCTGGTTGTGCCCCAGCAGCGCTAAATATGAAAACACTGTATAATTAACTTCCAAGCAATGGTAGAAGTATAAAAAGCCGAATACGGAGAGTAGCAACGCACAAAGGGGGAGAGGGGAGGCTATTACAAAATTTAATAGTTGCAATAAATGTAAGTATTTTAACAATCCAAATGAATGCTTTTGTATAGAAGCAGCAACGCACATTTGTTTTTATTGTAATAATTATTTTTTTGTGCAGATGATTAAAAAAAAAAAGTAAGACAAGATTTGAAGACCATTCTTGAACTACTATATCTAAATGCTTGTCTCAGAAGCAAGCTTGAACATTTCTAAAAAGAGAACAGCTGATCAAACTTGATTGCTTGGGGACAAAGGATGGGGAAACTGTGCTATGACTGAGCAGTAGACAGTACAGGAAATATAGTGCCATTACTCAACTTAAAACAGTCCCCTTTCTAGAACCGGTCCCCACTTTGACTAAGAGCTAGTTCTTCCATTATATGAAATGAGATTGTGTCAGATGTCAGGTGCTAGATTCTGCATTCTGTAGTCCAAAAAAAAAAAAGATAGATAGGAGACAAGACACTGTTCAACAGTAACAACAGGTCTTTATTGGTGCAACCCAGCAGCCGGCCAGTCTGACTGTTTGCCCTTATATAGGGAGCTGTCAGACCTCTGCCAATGAGGCTTGAATATTTTCCCGCTGGATTGGAGGACCTGAGTGAAGCCTCACTCTATCTGATATTTAACATCCCTCCCTTCCTGGACAAAACATTGTCCAATCAACACAAAGCATTATATATAACGTAGTCACATAGATAGGTGGGGCTTTGACGAGCTCTAGATGACCTGCGCAGTTCAGCTGGTTCATGGGCGTTGGCCTGAACAGTTGGTTTTGGGATTGTTTCTGTGCTTTCCAATAGAATATTCATGATTACATTGTGAGGCATGGTCAGAGTTTTTAAGCCCAACCCCTCAGGAACTCTATGCTGGAGTCTTGGTTCATCAGATGGGTGTACCTGCTGTACAATAGGGTTTGAGTTATCGTTAGACATTTGTTTATATTGTATGCTAGCATCTGTATGGATTAGCCTCTAGTCAGTTTGAACTGTCTCTGGTGGCCGGAACGGCGATCTCTCACAACGGCCTTGGATTTGGTCTAAGTGTCGTCACCACAATCTGCCGTCCTCCAACTGAACTTTGTACGAGCGAGGACCGGAGATTTCTACTAGTGGCAGGAATCCAGAGGTCACTTCCAGCATAGTTTCAGGCATATACTTGGGCCCCAATATTAAAATTCCAGATTTTTTCAATAGAGTTGGGTGGCATTTCTGCAATGTAATTTGGCGGCAATCTGTCTAATTGCGAACGGATCCTCCTTCCCATGAGGAGTTCCAAGGGGCTCCTATTAGTTGTTGCACTTGGGATGATATGTTGTACTAACATAAATTTATTGATGCATGCTTGCCAATCCCCTGGGCCCATTAAGTACAAAGCTTCTTTTGCAGACCTCACCATCCATTCAGCTTGCCCATTACTGGCTGGATGAAAGGTGGCAACGAGACCATGTTTGATGCCGTGGTTTGCCATGAATAGTTATAATTGGCTGGCCATAAATTGTGACCCATTGTCCAAGACCAATACATCGGGAAGGCCGAGCATGTCGAACAGTCTCTGGAATACATGGATGACTGCTTTGGATGTAGTGGTGGGCATTATGATTATCTGTAACCACTTTGAAAACACATTGACAACAATTAGGAATGTTTGTCCTTTTACTGGTCCTGCAAAGTCGATATCCACCTGGGACTATGGAGCCTTCGGGGCCTCCCATTCCTTAACCAGGGCAGAGGGGGGTGCCTGTCTGTATTACTGACACAGGGAGCAGGTGGCGACCCATTCCGCTATTTCCTGGTCCATATTGGGCCACCAAACATAGTTCCATAACAGAAAGGAGACGGAGAGAGAGAGGGAGAGGGAGGGAGAGAGAGACAGATAGACAAAAATGCCAAAACCAGTCCAAACATCTGGCTGACTATGCAATGAACCATAATAATAATAATAATGATGATGATGATTGGTTCTGCCCTGAACTGCAAGCAATGTTGCACATGGAATGACATGGAACATATCTACTGAACATTCCAAGGTTCTATACATCATTATATTCTAACCCACCCTTAGGCAGGGAAGCCATCTGGATTGCTCACTCACTCTCAGCTCAAGGGACCTGACAGGGTTGCCATTGTGAGGAAAAGAGCATTTTGTGAGCTGCCTTGAGTCAAACAAAATAATATAAATATGCTTACACTAGATATACTCCTATTAATTGAAGCAGGGATTTCATGAGCACAGTGTCTCAAATACTACTTCACACTTGTTTTCACCAGAGGCTACAATATTTACATATCATTCTGGGCATATATCCTCCCTCCCTCTCTCCCTCCCTCTGATAGTTATGGTTCCAAAGCAACATGTATGAATAGATTTTTCTTTTTTAGTGCTGTCTCCCTTTTTCTTGTTCTCATCTAATATATTGATTGAGAAGAGTTGATGATCACATTCCATGCCTAAGAACCATAATATGTCAGCTCAGCAGGACTCCGAAATTCAGTTAGTGGGGAAAAGACATTGTATTCAGGCAGCATACTGTATAGAAACATTACCTGCAGCCTGCACTTTCCCATCATCTGCGGGAACAATATTTACAACAGGTTCTCTTTATATTGTGAGGGACATGAAGAGCAGCATCTGTTAACTGGCTTAATTATGACACTTGATGCTTTTGACTTTCTCAGCATAACAGATGTTTATTTTGCAGCTGAGTGAAAATGGGAGCACCCTGAATAGACTTTTACTCCAACGTTCTATAAGAGTGAAGATTATTGGCTCACTTTGACTCATTTGGCTCACCCGGGATAAAGAATTGAGAAATTCAGGTGAAGGTTGGAAAACCTTACGAAGACCGCGCCAGACTTAAATTACTTAAGGGAAGGTTAGGTAATTCCAAGTCTCTGAACTTCATGATCTTACTGAGGCAATCTCTTTCAATGAAATCTACTCCCTTTGCTTGCTTCAGTCCTCATGCGTTATTCTATTAAGTTCCGCTGGGGCTGTGACCCGGGTAATTCTTAGGAAGAAAAATAGCCGAGTTGCTAAAGCCTCAGGAATATAAATAAATATAAAATATAAATATTGCTTCTTCTTCAGGGGGGAAAAACGGAAATGTCTTTTGAGGCACCGCCGCCAGGGAAGTCTCCAGGAGTGGAAGAGGGCTCTTCCCGAATATTTCTCCCCCCCCTCCTCGCTACAACTTGTTCAGCGATAATTCCGACGAGGCGCAAGGGCCGCTCCGAACTTCGAGGCATGTGCGCATTTTGCTTTCTCCTCCCGCTTTAGTAGATAACTACCGATAAGCGGCCGGGTCAGGAAGTGGAATTGCCGGACTGGTTTACTTGCCCCAGCTCCTCTTTCTCCTTTGAGGAGGCGAGGGAGGAAATAAAAATAAAAATCTCTACTACACACACACACACACACACACACACACACCAGGAGCCGACTTAACAGCCCACCTACCCACCCCAAAGCACTTTGGGCGACCTCGTGGCCACGCGCTCGCCTCCTGCGCTTTCTTCCTTCTTTCCTCTTCGAAACCCGCGCGGACGCGGCCCTGGGAAACGCAAGGCCGCAAGACCTCTTTCCCAGGGAGGGGGAAGTCCGGGCGCCCAAAGCGCGCGAAAGGAGCAGCTCTGCAGCCGCTTCTGCCCTACAGCTCCCGCGAAAGAGCCCAGCCCAGACGAGCCTCCCGCCTGAGGGCTCCTCCTCCTCCTCTGACGCCGACGCCGCCCCTTTCCAACCGGCGGGCTCCAGGCTCCGCCTCGCCCCACCGGCTGCCCGGTTGGGCTGGTTTCTGACTGTGCTTTGCTTCTTGCCGTTGCCGCATGCTGTTTCGTGCCGTTGCCGGAGGAGCAGGAAGATGGCGGAACCGGAGCCGGACTGCAGCGCGCTTTTGGATGAAGAGCTTTCCTCCTTCGTCTTCAACTATCTCTCCGACAGCCAGGTAGGGCTTCGGAGCGCCGGCTTAGTCTCCCCGAGAGGGGGGGGGGCACCCCTCAGCTCCCCCCCCCCCGTGCCGGCCGGCACGTTCGGAACAGTCGCTGGGATTCTAAATGGACCGTGGAGTCGCCAGGAGGGGGAGAGCCTGGAGCGACGGGCTGCTAAGCTTGCGGGGTGTGTGTGTTTCAGAGCGTTCCGACGCCCCGTGCACCGACCGGCACACCTCGGCTGCAGGGACTTCGGAACCCATGAGTCATTCGGGACACCAGCTCTGCGACCTGTCAAGAACGGGCGGGGTGGTGGTGGTTTAATAATAAATAAATAAATAAATAAATCCGCGCCCCGTGAAATTTTGGGTTGGGGGGGGATTCCGATCTGTCAGGCTTCGCTAGGATGTTTTACGTAGCGGGTGTTTGATCTGACCTGCACTGGAGTTTTGGGCACTGAAAGACGCCGCAAGCCCGCATTTACTCTGCAGAGAATCCGGGTCGCCGGGAATGAGGGGTGTGTGTGTGTGTGTGTGTGGTTGCATTCAGACGCAACTTAGAAGTCTGGTGCAGAAGATCCCGAGAACAGCCATATATGCCTTTTCTTTCTTTTTTTTAAAGCGCTAACGGTGCAGACTTAGATCTGCCAGGCAAGAGCGATTCCCCTTAGAGAGCGCGAAATGTGCGCCGTGTGTATATATGTGTCTGCGTGCGTAAACGTCAGGACTTTTGATTTTTTTTTTCCGTAGCGGATCTTTTCCTCTCTCGGGCATGGGGAGAGGAAAATGGAGAGCTCGCTAGTTGCCCGGCGGTCTGACACATTCCAATGCACCCAAGGGCTGGAGAGCCAGGAACGCGCGGCCCTTTCGGGTTGCCTGCATTCGTTCGAACGGCAGGCGGAATGGACGAAAGTAGGGAAGGGAGGTTGTATTTTGCCAACCCTCTTCTCCCCCCTCCCCGCGGAAGATTGCTGATCCTTTGCTCGCTGCAGATTAGATAGGATCCGGCGGGGAAAAAGAAGAAGAAAGAGCGTTCTTTTGGAGAAACTTAAGTTGAGGATGGCTCTGCGCACCCTTCTTCCCATCCACATTGCTCTGGAAACCCATCCGAACACTTTTCAGCACCACTCACACGTGGACGAGTGGATCGCTCTGCTGGCGTCCCAGATAACGACTCTTGGCTTTTGCAGTGCTGCAGAGCTGTTCCTTTTAACCTTACCTCCCCCCCCAAAAAAAAAAAACCCTGAACGCCATTCGGTGTGCTCCCCCCCCCATTGTAAACTATGGATGGAGACATGGGAGAGGCTGAGGGTGCTATCCATGGGAAATGAACAGAGCAGGG
>JANHFP010006225.1:0-11975 GCA_032468135.1 Calamaria suluensis | reverse complement strand
AATTGAGGCCTTTGAACTTTGGTGCTGGAGAAGACTCCTGCGAGTCCCTTGGACTGCAAAGCGATCCAACCGGTCAGCCCTAGAGGAGATCAACACTGACTGTTCTTTAGAAGGCCAGATCCTGAAGATGAAACACAAATACTTTGGCCAGCAAATGAGAAGGAAAGACTCACTGGAGAAGAGCTTGATGTTGGGAAAGATTGAGGGCCAAACAAGAAGGGGACGACAGAGAACAAGGTGGCTGGATGGAGTCACTGAACCAGTAGGTGTGAGCTTGGGTGGACTTCAGAGGATGGTGGAGGACAGGAAGGTCTGGAGGAACATTGTCCATGGGGTCGCGATGGGTCAAACACGACTTCATAACTAACAACAAAAACTTCTCAAATGCCTGACAATTTAATGAATCTTATTTCTTAGCACGTTGCCCAAATTCAGTGTGAGAGGCATCAACTATTCTCCCATTTTTTTGCCAGCTAAAAACTTTTAGCCTTCCATTGAGTTTTAGGCACCTGTAGACTACATTTGCGTATTTTGTCTGTTTTGCATTTTTAAAAAAAACCATTGGTTTAGGCTTAATGGGTTTAAGTGACATTTTCCAACCTTGGTAATTTGAATATATGTGGACTTCTGATCCCAGAGATCATCCAGTTAGGAAGCTGGTTGGGAAATTTGGGGATTTGAAGTCCACATATTTTCAAATTTTCAAGTTGAGAAACACTAGGTTAGCTTTAGGTTTGGGTTCATTGATCAATAGTTGATAGTTACAGTACCTGTTCAAATATATGTGTACGATAACCATGATAACAAGGATCTCAGACCAATGGATTAGGTCCATGGTGAGCAAAACCTTTTCAGATGAGGTTTTAATACTGTTGGCAGGGGAAAAAAAGGAAGAAAACTTAGGAATCAACCCACATAAATTTATGTATGTATAAATGCTATGAGGGTCTTCTAATTCTTGAAACTCCTCGATGCTAGTTGTATCCTTTACAATTGGATCAGTGGTAGGTTGTTTGGAATCCATTGTAGCCTTAAACTGCACATTGCAATTTCTTATCTACCTTGCTTACATTGTACAGATAAAATAAAGGAATCTCCAAGCACCAAACAGGATTTACTTCATATATTACTTCATATATTTACTTCATACTTATATTAATCTATAGGTGATGTGGCAATATTAATTTTTTTCCTACAAAATAGCAGTAGCATCTATACTTATGTACCACTTCAAAGTGCTTTAATGCTCTCTCTAAGTGGTTTGCAGAGTCAGCACATTGCCCCCAGCAATCTGCATCCTTGATTTACTGACCTCAGAAGGATGGAAGACTAAGTCAATCTTAGTCAGGATCAAATTGCTGTCAGTCAGCAGAATTAGCCTGCAATACTACATTCTAACCACTGTACCACCAAGGTTCATGTATGAATAGGGTGTCCAGATTTAAGGCAAGCCTTCAGTATTTTCATTTTTTAAAAGACAAAACATAAATGCTGAAGATCATTTTTTTTACTCTTACAGAGCAATTGCTTTCTCTCTCCTTTAATGGCATTTTGGACAGAAGAAAAAAATGTGCTGTTTAGAAAATCATAGTTTCTGAGCTGATAGGAATAAGGGATTAATAATAGACATTTTGTTATAAACAAGTAAAATGTAAATAATCTAATTATTAACACAGTAAAGGTACAGTGAAAATATTAGTATTTCTTTAAGCTGATGTAATAACAATGATAATAAGAATGATAATAACAACAACAGCAAAACAACAACAACATAACCAAACTGCATATATGCACACGTTGAGCATGTGGGGATTTGCATTTGGCCTTTTCTGTTCATCAAAATGAGACAAAACTTGCATGTTATTTTACTTCCTTAAGGAATTAACAAAACTATTGGAACTGTGTCAGGAAGCTTAGTATTCAAAGATGCCCTTAGTTTATCTGTGATGGAATAATAGCTTTTCAACTGTATTGTTCCTGTTCCTTTTCTTGTTGTTATTTGTATCCTGCCTTCAGGATACCTTTCTTTTTAATTTGTGCACAAATTGAAACCATTTCTGAACAAAGGTGACCTTACAGCTTGCTGGTATTTGAAAGTGGTGAGTGCTTTGTGTAATTATTGCATGGGAGAGAGAGCTTTGCATGAAATTTTCATTGCCTAAAGAACAAATTACGTTTATTATTTATATGTGTACATAATTCATTTTTAAGTAAAGAATTTTGCTGAATCTTAATTGCCATCCTTAGCTAGTTGTAGAGTAATTGTAAGCTCATTTTATGTTCAAGGATGGCTTATTCTATTTTATTTTATTTTATTTTGCTTTCTCTTTTGCTCTCTTTTTATGAATGCGGTACTATTTTTTTGAAGATCGTAAATTGGTCAGAGAGAAAATAGCTGAGGCTATTGAAAAAGATCAGCTTTTGAGTTCTGAACCTGAACCTAGTGATTACAGTACAGAGGATGAGGAAGACCTTATAGCAGCTGCTCAAGGTAAACTTGAAGGTAAATTCTACTGTTGCATGGAATCTGTCTTCAGTATTTCTTTCTAGTTAAATGCTGTGTCTAATTGATATTTTACACCTTATATTTTATATTTTCATATTTTTCTTCTTTTTCTCTCTTCCATAGGGGAAGCTGCTTCACCTTCAACCCTTTCCTTCCACACATCACCCTATGTGCTACACAATTCTTATGCAGGCAGGGAACTCAGATATAACTTAGGCCAGGAGCAATAAGTGTAGACTTCATTGCTCCTTTCCCCAGGCTTAGAAAGCAGAGCTTTCTAGAATAACCCAGATTGGTGTTTCTTAAAGCTGGCCACTTTAAGATGTATGGACTTCAACTCCCAGAATTCTCCAGCCAACGAAAGTCCACACATTGTGAAGGGGTCAACATTGAGAAAAACTGGCCTAGATTATCTTTGCTGGCATAATAAACTGTTATTTGGCTGCATAGTTACAGCCTTTTTTCTCGGGTCAGTTAAAGTTCAAATGAAGGTAGTTAATCTGAGGTTGAATGTATCAAGTTTTATCCTTTAATTTGCCAAACCCTCCCAGTTTTTACATATAAGCACACATGGTTGATCTTGTCATTAATGATGTCAAGATTGTATCACCAAATATATTCCCTGTACCTCCTGGAAGTTGAATTTTTTTAAAAAAGTATCCTGCCCACCTGACGTTGCTTGTTCATATCTTAAGAGTATCCAACAATTGCACACGGCATATTAAGTGGGCATTTTTGCCATCACATGAACACAAAGTAAATAGGTCACATTTTAGGATCTTCTCTCTATATTATATGGAAAAAAACATAATAGCAAGATGAAATTGTTTTAAATTATTGAAACTTCTGAGGAATCCTCAAAAGTCACTCTCTGGGACTCTACACTTCTATTATAAAGTATTTTAAGAATGGGTAGAGTCCAAGTCAGATTTTAACAGCTGTTTATTCTCCCTGATAATGAATTGAAATCTCAGCCATGCAAAATCCAGTCAAAAGTATAGTAGGAGAAAAATGTAAATACTGGACAAGTTTTCATGCTGTTGCTAGAGTGGAAGTATTTTATGCACATCAGGTGGTGCAATCATATTTTCAATATACTTTATGCAGTTCTGATTGCCTGTTGTGGGAATCCAGCAATTTTGGTTTCTAAACTGTGCTTTATGGCTTAGCATTTTGCATGACCTTCATTTGGGATTTATTAACAAATCATGTTATTAATGTTCATGAAGAAAACTATAATGATATACAGATATTGAGTTTTATTTGATATTATACGGAAGTGAAAGTCAGTTACTTATCTTCTGTAATGTATAGTTTGGGCCTTAAGTGCCCAAATCCCCAACATTGGGATACATGTTAAAAGCGACAGCCTCTTCATGAGACTGACCAGCAGGTAAGAGTTTAGATGCTTTCTTCCACTTTACACAATACCATGCAAATTTTACTGCTCCTATAAACCATTTTGTCAGAAGACAAACTGAGGTTTTCTTAATAACACTATGCTTTTTATCCCCTATCATTCTTCGGGTTGAATTATAAGCATTTTCTTTAGCTCTGTTCCCTAAGAAACAAGTTTTGATTCCAAGGAATATCTCATTTGATTGGATTGTTCGTTGAAAGTCACATACAGTATAACAGTCTAGATGGATGTTATCAGCACTTCAATTTCAACAGTTTTTAGTGCCAAGAACTTAAATTATTCAAGCAAACAGGTCAAGAAGGTCTATAACAATCTATCTTATATATACTCCATTATAATAAGTTCCTTAATATTTTAAGGTTTTAAAAGACACTTTATTAAACATAATTAATAATGAATACATTGAAAGTTTGTAGAGTATTTCCAATTAAAAGAAAAAGAGTCTAGTATAAACAGAATTAGGCAACAATCCAAAAATAAATTACTATGAAAATCCATTGGACATTATGTTTATATGTAGTCCTGTTGCACATAATTCTCACTGAAATCAGTGGGAAAAATAAATCCCAAATCAATTAGGTTTCATTTTTCTCAAATAGGCTTAACACTATTTTTCTATATATATTCTAATGAGGCATCGTTACTTTTTTGGCTTCACAAAATGGCAACTTATTCCCATCCAGACCAAAATATTTTATTGTTCCTCACAATTCCTCCTGGGTGGATCCTGCTGATATTTCTAGAAGGCAGATATAAGGCTTCTAGGTCAGGTACATTTACTCATAGCAATCGAAACATCAAGAAAAGAGGAACAACCATAAAAAGGAACATATGATAAACACACAATGGGCAGGGCTTTATTTGTGGCTTTCCCATCTTAAATTTTTAACCCCCTGCACACACTGTTCTTGGTCCCATGTAGCTATTTCTCACTTCTTAATGATCAGGATTTTTAGTTCACTTGATTTAACTACATGAAAAGTCACATTGATATGAACCTAAATGTACATCTATATATATATGTATATATCATTTTCTAAAAAGCTAGGAATTGCTTTATGATAGATCCAGGAGGTATAGAACATTGCAATTTTTAAAAAGAAAGCTTTTGGAAACATGATATTTGGAAATAAATTATTATGCCATATATTCAATCTATTCATTTTTTTCCCTTATGCTTGTATTTGTATAGACACAACGCCCAGAGATGGGCAATTATTTCATTTCATTGCAACTAGGACCAAACTTATTTTGCAGAGTCTAGAATATGATGCCTCTAAAGCATTTGATTTTAGAATAAATTCTCAGTTATTTTGATGTAGGACCACCCTTGTTTTCAAGATATATCATTTTTGTGTACATGTGTGAGCACATTGACTTTTAATGTTTGATTCAATGCATTTCAAAACATTTATATTCCTTTTTTGTTATATATATTTATTTTTTGAGAAAGTTTAAATGCAAACTCAAAAGAAAAGAAAGAAGGAATTTTGCAAAAAAGAAAAAAAACAACCTCAAAATATGATTAGTCAAAAATATGTAAGAGAGTGCGTTATCTCGCCACCAATTTCTTAGAGCAAAAGTGAAAGTGGTTTAAAGTTCCAAAGTAAACAGTAAGAAAATAAAAAGTTTGTAAAAATCCAACAAGGTAGATAGGTTAATATTCAATCAGCCTGTTAGTATAAATCAAAAAAATAAAAGCATTAAAAAATACAATTATAACCCAGGTATGCTTAAAAAAAACTGAATGGAAAAGATGATTAAAAAACCTGCCCCTACGATCACCCCTACCGAGAATTGTGGTCCTCTTTTCAAAGATACACAATCATTTTAGGGTCATCCTGAGTCATTCCTAATGCTCCCATTCAAATCTAGGGAGCAGCTTTGGCTGCATAATCAGCTGTTTGTTTGCACGAGAAAAGAGATCACCTGCCACCATTTTGGGGGCAAAACCTTTATATTCCTATAATATTAATTTTCTGGAGCTGTTTTTTTTCACAGACCTTTTCTACCCTGGAGAACTTCTAATTGATTTATCATTTTTGTAGTCCAACTTTAGTCATGTGGACACTCTTCAATACTTTATAGTAGTTAGTTTGCAAAGGAAAATGAAGGCTTTGCTGGGAATGTTTTGTGTGAAAGAAGTAGCAAAATTAGTAGTATAGGAGGAATATCAGGCAGTTTGTAAGGTAATAATGAACCATACAAGAGCAAGTTTCCAGAACACTCTTCTCTCTCAACTAATTTGGAATAATGTGAGACCAGAAAATTAACTTGTCGAGTTTTTTATATTATATTATATTTGCTCTCAGGTTAATATTATATTATAATTGCTATATTATAATTGAATATTATAATTGCTCTCAGGTTAATCCAAGAAGCAAATCCATCGATGGCTATCCATTCAAGGGCAGGTGAAACCCGTGTCAATGTATTTTTTTAAAAAGTGCCACACTGATAAAATTGTCGCAATTACAACTCATACTGTGCTTATTTTAACAGAGCCTGATGGAGTTGCATTGGCAAAACAATTAAGAAGGCATGAATCACAAAAGGCTGCAGAGCAACTGAAAAAAAGGAGAGAGATGATGGGCAGGGAAGGAATACCTGAGGAAGAAGAGGAGCTTTTAGTTGGCAAAGGCTCCAAAGAAGCAGCTCTAACAGAAGAACTGCTAGCCGGCAAAAGACCAAGTCTTAGAGGAGACCAGGTGCTAAAACCTGCACTTGTGACAGGAAAAAGAGAAAGGGGGAGAGAATCCATAGAATCAGAACTGGCCAGTTTAAAAAAAGAAATAACGCCCAAGCTTGGAAAAACGGAGAGCATGGCAAAAGCAGAAGAAATGGCAAAAAAACATAAAGCTGAAGAGGAAGAGGCTGAAGATGCCCAAAGAGCAGCAAAGAGAGGAGAACGTGTACAAAGGCGGATCCCTGAGGGAGAAGGGGCAGAAGTGACTGAGGCACTGAAAGCTTTAAAGACAAGAGAATTAGAAGGAATTAAAGCAATGGACAGAGACCTGCTTGAAGTAGAAGAAAAGATGAAAGGAGAACATGTGACAGCTAAAGATCGGGAGGCAACATTTGCAGAAAAGATCAGATTGGGAGAGGTATCAGAAAAGGTGGGAGAAGCTGAACCCAAAGAAAAGGTAATTGTTCAAGAAAAAAAAGATAAAGCAGAGGCCGGAAAAAAAGTTGACATAACAGGAAAGGAAAGAAAGGATGAGGAATTTTTGAGGGAAGATGAGAAGGGAAAATATAAATTGAGGCCCATTTCCTCCAGGGAAGCAGAACTTAGGCCATCACAATTAAAAATGAAGGATGTTCTCTATGAAGATGAAAAAGCAGCAGCTGCAGAGAAGGCAATCACTGGTAGAAGAGGGGTTCCATCTGAGTTTGGAGAAACAGTCCAAGACATTTCATCCAAATGGGGTGAAGATTTATACCAAGAATCTCCAGATGTGACTGGAATAAAAGCCATACCTACAGTAGATTTAACCTTCAAGCAAAAAAAACCTTTGATGGGAGAGCCCTTCTTCGACCATGAAATTGGAATAACTGAGGAAGACAAGTTAGCAGGCAAACCATATTTTGAAAGAGAGAAAGGCGGACAAGGAAGAGCAAAAGATATTTCTGCAATTGAGCAAACAGCCGCAGGAGAAAAGGCTCTAGGACAGCCTGTAGGAAGAGGAGCTGAAGAAAGAGGAAGAGAAGAGCGGCTAAAGTCCAAAATAGCAGATCTAGAAGAGAAATTGGACTTGGAGAAAGAAGGGCTTTATATTGAACCTGGCTTAGAACCTATGGCAGCGCTGATAGAAGAATTAGCGAAGAAGGAAAAGGCAAAAGGAGAGATGTGGGTTGAAGAGGCAGAAGGAGAAATAAAAGGATTGTCCCCAAGACAAAAAATGATTCAAGAACAACAGAAAGCACTCAGAAGAAAGACAGAAATTGAAGAGGGAGGCACTGAGATAGCACATAAAGAAGAGGCAGAAATAGATGAGGCAGGAGTTAAAACTAAAGGGAAAGTAGGAAAAGGAGAGGTAGGAAAGAAAACAGAATATCCATGGGAAGCAGAAAGAGACATGGCACTTAAAAAGGAGACATCAGTTGGAAAGGCTAAAGACTATGTGGGACTTGAGGGGGATTTAGAAGTCACAGAGGCAGAAGCTGACCTGACACTTAAAGGGGAGGCAGGAAGAAGACTTACCAAACCTACATTGCCAACAAAAGACAGATTATATCCTGAAGAAGCAGAAGGTGACATAACACTTGAAAGAGGGGCAGAAAGAAGACTTACCAAAGCTAAGGTGGGACCTAAAGAAGAATTATATCCTGAAGAAGCAGAAGGTGACATAACACTTGAAAGAGGTGCAGAAAGAAGACTTACCAAAGCTAAGGTGGTGCCTGAAGAGGAGTTATACGGTGAAGAAGCAGAAGGTGGCATAACACCTAAAAGAGGGGCAGAAAGAAGACCTACCAAAGCTAAGGTGGGACCTAAAGGTGAATTATATCCTGAGGAAGCAGAAGGTGAGATAACACTTGAAAGAGGGGCAGAAAGAAGACTTACCAAAGGTAAGGTGGGACCTAAAGAAGAATTATATCCTGAAGAAGCAGAAGGTGACATAACATCTAAAAGAGGGGCAGAAAGAAGACTTACCAAGCCTAAGTTGGGTCCTAAAGAAGAATTATATCCTGAGGAAGAAGAAGGTGACATAACACTTGACAGAGGGGCAGAAAGAAGACTTACCAAAGGTAAGGTGGTGCCTGAAGAGGAGTTATACGGTGAAGAAGCAGAAGGTGGGATAACACCTAAAAGAGAGGCAGAAAGAAGACTTACCAAAGACAAGGTGGGACCTAAAGAAGCATTATATCCTGAAGAAGCAGAAGGTGACATAACACTTGAGAGAGGGGCAGAAAGAAGACTTACCAAGCCTAAGGTGGGACCTAAGGAAGCATTATATCCTGAAGAACAGGAAGGTGACATAACACTTGAGAGAGGGGCAGAAAGAAGACTTACCAAACCTAAGGTGGGACCTAAAGAAGAATTATATCCTGAAGAAGCAGAAGGTGAGATAACGCTAGAAAGAGGGGCAGAAAGAAGACTTACAAAACCTAAGGTGGGACCTAAAGGCGAATTATATCCTGAAGAAGCAGAAGGTGACATAACACTTGACAGAGGGGCAGAAAGAAGACTTACCAAAGGTAAGGTGGGTCCTAAAGAAGAATTATATCCTGAAGAAGAAGAAGGTGACATAACACTTGACAGAGGGGCAAAAAGAAGACTTACCAAAGCTAAGATGGTGCCTGAAGAGGAGTTATATGGTGAAGAAGCAGAAGGTGGCATAACACCTAAAAGAGGGGCAGAAAGAAGACTTACCAAAGATAAGGTGGGACCTAAAGAAGAATTATATCCTGAAGAAGCAGAAGGTGACATAACACTTGAAAGAGGGGCAGACAGAAGACTTACCAAAGCTAAGGTGGTGCCTGAAGAGGAGTTATACGGTGAAGATGCAGAAGGTGGAATAACACCTAAAAGAGGGGCAGAAAGAAGACTTACACAACCTATGGTGGGACCTAAAGAAGCATTATATCCTGAAGAAGCAGAAGGTGACATAACACTTGAAAGAGGGGCAGACAGAAGACTTACCAAAGGTAAGGTGGTGCCTGAAGAGGAGTTATATGGCGAAGAACAGGAAGGTGACATAACACTTGAGAGAGGGGCAGAAAGAAGGCTTACCAAACCTAAGGTGGGACCTAAAGAAGAATTATATCCTGAAGAAGCAGAAGGTGACATAACACTTGAAAGAGGGGCAGAAAGAAGACCTACCAAAGCTAAGGTGGGACCTAAAGAAGCAGAAGGTGACATAACACTTGACAGAGGGGCAGAAAGAAGACCTACAAAAGCTAAGGTGGGACCTAAAGAAGAATTATATCCTGAACAAGCAGAAGCTGACGTGACGTTTAAAAGGGAAGTAGAACCTGGACGTGTCAAAGCTAAGGTGGTCCCTGAAGGGGAGTTATATGCTGAAGAAGCATTACCTGGTATGACACTTGAAAGAGAGGGAGAAACTGGACATGTCAAAGCTATGGTGGGACCTAAAGAGGAGTTATATGCTGTAGAAACAGAAGCTGAGGTGATATTTAAAATGGAAGCAGAAACTGGACATGTCAAAGCTAAGGTGGTACCTAAAGGAGACTTATATGCTGAAGAAGCAGAAGCTGAGATGACACTTGAAAGAGAAGCAGAAATTGGATTGATTAAAGCTAGGGTGGTACCTAGAGGGGATTTATATGCGGAAAAAGCAGAAGCTGAGGTGACAATTGCATGGAAAGCAGAGACTGGACAGGTTAAAGCTAAGGTGGGACCTAAAGGGGAGTTAGATACTGTAGCAGCAGAAGCTGAGTTGACAGTTGCATGGAAAGCAGAAAGTAGACAGATGAAAGCTAAAGTGGCCCCTAAAAAGGGGTTATCTGCTGATGAAGCAGAAACTGAAATGAAATTTAAAAAAGAAGCAGAAACTGGACAACTGGACAAGCTGGTAACTGAAAAGTGGGTAGATGTTGGAGAAGCAAAAGCTGAGGTGACAGTTAAGGAAAAAGCAGAAACTAAAGGGGCAGAATCTGATAAAATAACTGAAAGAGAATTAGAAGCCAAAGTGGCCGAACTTGAGGGGACACTTAAAAAGGGGACTGAAGGCATGGTTGCCTTTAAATGGAAGCCAGAAACTGGAGAGGCAGAGGCTGAGGTGATATCTAAAGGGGAATTAGAAGTTGAAGAAGCAGAAGCTGAGTTGACATTTAAAGAAAAGGCAATAGAGGAAGCACTTAGACAGAAGGCACTAATTATAGAGGAAGAATCTGATGTGATACCTAAAGAGAAATTAGAAGTCAAAGAGGCAGAAGATGATGGGACACTCAAAAGGAAAGCAGAAACTGGATTGGCCAAAGCTAAGGTGGTGCCTAGAGGGGAGTTAGGTGCTGAAGAAGCCGAAGCCGAGATGACACTTAAGAGGGAAGGAAAAACTATAGAAGCAGAGTATATAGAGTCTGAAATGATAGCTGGAAAGGACTTAGAATCAGAAGGAGCAGAAGCTGAGGGAACACTTAAAAAGAAGGCAGAAGACAAGGTAGCCTTGGAACAGAAGGGAAAAACTGTAAAGGCAGAGACTGAGGTAGCATTTGGAGAGGAGGCAGGAGTTAAACTTGTACCAAAACACCAGGAAGCAGAAACAGAAGATTCTGAAGCAAAGGGAGAAGTGCTTTCTGTTGTCATAGGATCTCTAAATGAAACCACCTTTGGCGAGCAAGGGCTAGTCACCAGGAGAGAAGAAATAATAGCAGAAATAAAACATACTTCTGAATCAGCCCCACAAAAAGAAGCATTTGTTGGAGGAGATATGAAAAAGCAGGAAATGAAAAAAGAACCTTATCTCCCAACTGGAGTATCTGACAAGGCTGAAACAAGGGAAACATTTCTTTACATGGAAGTACAGGAAGAAGTCATAGCTCCTGAAGAAGAGAAGGAACCAGATGAATCAGACACAATAGAAGAGACGAGAGAAGGAATGATAACACTTGCAGATGTAGAAGAAGCTCTCTTAATAGGGATACAGCAGCTGATAACAGAAGTATCACAGATCAATGAAAAAGAAAAAGATAAAGAAGAACCTCTGATGGAAAGATCAGCAGAAGAAGAATCAACTCAGGAGAGTCCCTTGAGTGAAGATTTTTTTGCTGTTGTAGTAGAAGAAGAAAGGGAGACCATTGAGGGCAGTATCAGTGAGGAAGGAATTGGGGAGCATTCAGAAGAAGGAACTGGAGAGCATTCAGAAGAAGGAACTGGAGAGCATTCAGAAGAAGGAACTGGAGAGCATTCAGAAGAAGGAACAGGGGAGCCTTCAGAAGCAGGAACCGGAGAACCTTCGGAAGAAGGAACCGGGGAACCTTCGGAAGAAGGAATTGGAGAGCATTCAGAAGAAGGAACCGGAGAACCTTCGGAAGAAGGAACCGGGGAACCTTCGGAAGAAGGAATTGGAGAGCATTCAGAAGAAGGAA
>JANHFP010006223.1:37038-47447 GCA_032468135.1 Calamaria suluensis | reverse complement strand
TCTGTCTCTCTGTGTCTCTGTGTCTCTGTCTCTCTCTCTCTCTCTCTCTCTCTCTCTCTCTCTCTCTCTCTCTCTCTCTCTCTCTGTATCTGTCTGTCTCTCTTTATGTGTTTGTGTGTCTGTCTGTCTCATGGCTTTTGTGCTTTATTTATTTATTTAGTTAGTTAGTTATTTAGTTAGTTATTTAGTCAGTCAGTCAGTGAGTCAGTCAACAAGTGCAAGGAACAAGTGACAGTATGGACATTGGCACAGAAATTGGCACAATAGAAGGATATAAATAGGCAAAACATAGTCATAAACACATGGGATAATTACAAATGGATGGTAACAGTAAGACAGGGACGGTGGGCATGCAGGTGTACTTATGCACGCTCCCTTGAGGACCTCTTAGAAAGCGTGAAAGGTCCATGGTAGACAGTTTAAGGGAAAACGTACGGGGATTAGTGAGACTAAAAACAGGATCAGGTAGGGTGTTCCAGACATTGACTACTCTATTGCAGAAGCCGTACTTCCTACAATCAAGATTAGAACGAATTACATTGAGTTTGAATCCATTGATAGCTCTTGTGATGTTGTGGTTGAAATTAAAGTACCCATTTACAGGTAGGACGTTTTAGTAAATAATCTTATGAACTAAGCATATATCAGAACACAAATGGGGTTGGTTTTGTGCACAAAGCTATTGCTTTAGGAAAGGCAGGGGGCTCTCAACCGCTTGCAAATTAGAAAAAACCTTTTATAATGGATTTTCCCACTGTGGCATTTCAATTTTTTTTTAAAAAAATATTTTAATACAAACATTTCATCTTTTGTTTAACAGTCTGTTGTCTGGCTCCAAATATTTTGTGCAACAACAACTAAAATGTACAGCCATATTTGATATTTTGTCTATTCTTAATACTAACACCTAACATGCCTGCTATTATAGCAACTCTCTTCTTAGCTTATTTAATTGTATTAAAACATTTTCCATGTTTCACTTTTTTCTTTTCTTTCTATTTTTCATATTTGTCCTCTAACCATCGATAGAATAACTCCCATATACTACCGTATAATAATCTGAATCTTCCTTTCCTTTAATTGTGTGGCAGTGTGGCATTTCAAAATTATTGCAGATAAAATATCGACTAATAACACATATTTTGACGGCAATAAGACTCCAAGTGGCCCAAAATTGGAAACGTTCATCACTACCAACAAATATTCAGATTATACAGAAGATACTTCGGACGGCTGAAGCAGACAGACTTACCATGATTCTCAAAGGAAAACAAGACACAGAATACTTTATGATTTGGGAGAAGTGGTACAGTTGGTTAAAATAAAAAAAATAGTATAAGGTAAAGATATGTATGATAAAATTAACTAGTAATTATATGAACAATAAGATATTATAGTTGTTAAAATAGAATGTAGTAATAAGCTAATATTAATTGTAAAATGTAGAAATTAATGCATTTGTTATGTATGTTTAATGTTTTTATGTACTTGTTGTTTTGTGTTTTTATGTCTTATGCCTAGACAATATAAGAAATTGTGATTAGGAATATGTATATATGTTAAACATAAGGTTTTTTAAACTCTTAAAACAATAAAGATTATTTTTTAAAAAGAAAAAAGAAAATGGCTACAGCAGGGAAGTAAATGAAAAGGAATAAGTGGTTGTGTTCTTTTTTTTTTGTCTCCTGCCCACCAGGTCCACAATATTCCCCTCCTCTCATCTGGCCTGTTAATTAATGGTTATGGAGCTGACTGTTTGGTTGGCTGGACTTGTAGGGAGGAGAGTGAGCAGATGAGAATCAGCAGGCATTGAAAGAATTTAGAAATGAAATAAAAGCCTTGCTGTAAAAAAGCAGTCTCTAATTGTGCTTAAAAAAGAAATGCAGTGCTCTTCTCAAAACCAATGATTCATCTTAATGCTTCTGAGATCCTCTTTTTAAATGTAGATAATCTGAAACTAATTTATTTTCTGATAAATTTATACACAATTAAATGCAAATAACTAAGGGGAAATATTACATAGAGTTGCAAATAGGTTTGGGGAGAATCCGATCATAAAACTTCTGATGTTGAGAAACTAGTGCTATGTGGTTTGTTTGTTTCTTTAAAAAAAATCACATGGTTTTTTCATTTCATTTAATTGAAAATAGATTGCCTTTTAGCCTTTTATTTTCCCAAAGCTTGGATCTCAAGTTCTCATATCTGGAGTTCTGAATGCTTACAGATACCTTAGTTTTGAACTGACTAAGGAGTATGTAAAGGGGTGGGAGCTTATATCATCTCTTCACATCTGTGAGTCTACTTTGACTGGTAGGAAAATATCAAGTGATGGATGAAGGAAACTTCATGCACAGTCCCTCCATCTGCTTGATTTATTTAGTTATTTTTATTTATTTATTTTGTTGATTACATATTAGGTAATATATATAAGTATAAGTATAAATTGGATATAAAAATGAATACAAATAAAGAAAAAATACTCCCTGCATTTAACATACAAATATATATTCTGTTTCTATCTTTCTTGAAAACCACTTATGCTGTAATCACAAAATCTCCAGAAACGTAACGCCTACAAACTTGAAATTTGCCACGTATATTCGTCTTGGCTTCTAGGTGCTCACAAAGAAAGGATTTTTCGAAATGACTGTCAGAGCATTTGTATTTCCTATATTATTGTAACACGCTCTGATGCTAATTAGTTAGATGGTCTACTCCTCTCAACTTGAAAATAACTTTGGAGAGAAGGGGATAGGATAGGGGAGGACTCAAGCTTTAAGTGTCAATCTATCAATCTAGTTTCATAGCAAAGCACGGGGATCCAGCTAGGTTTAAGTATAACATATGTCTTTTATAAGCATTCGTTGGTACCTGGACTAAGCCCATATCAATCATACTCTTTACAAAACATGAACTAGAAATATTTTTTTCTTGAAGTTCTGAAAGTATTTGATATTGTTTCAGTGTTCTGGACATGCTAAGGACCCACATCTTCTAAAAAGGGCTCCCACTAAATTAAAATATCCAATAGGAAGGACCTTGCTTTTTGTTGTACAACCATTCTATCCAAGTGACTGTACCTCTAAGACTACCTGTGGTCCATTTAATCCTCAAAGAAACTTATGGACACTTTCCCAGATAATAGCTACAGAATGTGGTCAGACTAGTGAAAGAAAGCAGCACTAATAATATATATCCATCTGATAATAGAACCCAGCCTCCCATAGAAGATAGAATAGAACTCAACCAAATTTCTTTTTAAATACTTTTGCTAGACTTAGAACTCAGAAAAATATATTCTCCTCTGATCAGTATTTTATCTTCCTTCCTGCCCCAAAGTTATTCTGCGGTATTGAATAAGAATTTCCAGCTGCTGAATAAAAGCAGGGGGTTCTGAGAGAATATAATTAAAGCAAAGCATGTTAATTGACTTTCTTTCAAGGGCATTCAAGCAAAGCTATGTGAGAAGGAAAATTTTACTCCACTTTCTTTGTCTGAACAAATTAGATATCTAGATAAACAAGACCCCTTGCTCAGGCAATTGGTGCACTTTCTAAATTACATTGTATATAGAGTGTTAAGGATTTTGTATTAAAGATGGATTTGTTAATGTTTGCCATTGTTTTGACAGTGATTGCTATGATTGTAATCTTGCTGTGATTGAAACTTTTACATTCTTTTTGATTTGAGATTTTTATAAATTTTCTAAACAAGGTATTTGCGTGTATGTGTGTGAAAATGTTGTAATATTGACTTTAGGGAATATATAATCTGGATTTATTTTGTGGCCATTCTCTCCCCCAAGAACACAAATATTTGTTGTGTCAGCTATAATGGATAAGTATAATGCTTTATTATTAGAGGCCATTATCCTCTGTTTATGGAAGTTTTATGGAGGTTTTTTGCCCATTGAAGCATAACATTTTCGTTAACAATTTGCATCCCTCCTATTGAATGCCTGGAAAAGAGGGCTAATTTGATTAAATCTTTTTAAATCTATACTTGAAGTGTGTTTCATTAATACTACTAGATAATAGCTACTCTAAATAGTCTAAGATGGTCAATCTCATGCACTTGTTCTGATATCATGACTCCAGTCTAGGCAGACACCTCATAGTAGAGTATATGCAGTATATAAATATGTATACTACTTAATCTTAACTGAGCCATTACTTGTGTTTAAAATTCATCCTCACAGCTTAGAGAAGTGCATTGAAATAGTTTTTGTTAAAGTTTGAAGTCACCAAATGTGCTTTAACATTGTGTTGTTATTGTTGTTTTAAAAAAAATCCACACTGTGCTTAACAACTGTTGGGTCAGTAGTAATGAATTTTTGAAATGGAAATAAGTATTGGGATAGTTGGAAAACTTTAGAAAACAATTATTTTTGGGATGGGAATGCTTCAAAAGGATGTCAAAGAAATGTCTAACATCCGCCCTACATCTCCTACTTCCTTAACCTTGTTTCATGGCAAATGGTAATATTGTTTATATATTAAGAAGAGATCTGATAATATTTTGCAGGAATTGAAACAATTAAGTTGTATTTGAACTATGTAATAAGTTATGTAAGATTGGCTCAGTAAAACCCTATTCAGAAACTATGCTTTGTATTTTTTTAAAAAAAAAAACTTGAAAAAAACTTGAAAAAAAGAAATGTCCAACATAACTGTAGCTTTAACAGACTTCAAAAAAATGGTTTAAATAGGTGTGACACCCTGCTCCATAGACCACATATTAATCCCCACAATCACCTCTTTCAGTTGGCAGCTCCTTTTTTTACACTGCTTGTTATAAAATGTATTTCAGTGTTAAATTAATTTGTGGCATTTCAAGATGTTGTAAAGATAATTGTTTCTTGTCCCTTCAAGGACCTTAAGAATGGTGACTTGCAAGGACTTATTCAGATTCTGGTAATCAACATAAATTATTGCATTAGAAAGATCCAGTTGGTAAACATTTCAGACCTAATACAGGTTAATGAGCAATGTTCTGTTCTTATATCATGAGTTAATTGAAAAAAGATTGGAAAACAAATGTGATTAGAAGTTGGTCATCTCATTTGCCATGAGACTTTTCCTTCTGTTCTGGGGATAAAAAGGAAAGACGTTAAAATGAATATATGAATCTTAAACAGAAAGAATAAAAATGGTCACTTGATTGAAACCATTTCCTAGATGAAACTCCTGGAGGCACCTAGTTGCCTAAAACAGCATACTCAGAGCATTAAAGGAAGTTATTTCTCCTTCAAATAATGGGAAATATTTCCAAGAATAAAATTTATTTTCCCTAGCTGAAAGCTTAACCACAATTTATTCCAACACAGGGAAAAAGATGTCATGCTAAGGTGACTGCACAGATATGGTGAAAATCTGAAACAAAAGGATGTGCATGTACTATACATATGGTATGTGTGTATATATACAAGATGAAGGTCACTGAGGAAGTGTACACACAGTCTGAAATCATACTGTCAGGAAAGTTGAAGTTCAGAATGACATGAGAACAACAAAGTATAATAAGAATAATCCAAAGGTATTTTGCTATAGATTTAAAGAAAGAGAAAAGACATGTGATTAGTCAGGCTAATTGTGAAGAGTTAGTTGAAACAAAAGGATCCCTACTCATTCTTAATACAAACCTAGACATGTAATAGCTGCTTAGCTTGAATGAGTTCAGCTCTCTTGGGTCAAGTGAACTGGATATTGAACGAATTTACTGAATTTTCTTTACTTTCTGTTGTTCTGGCTTTGAACACCAGAACAACAAGACATGAGGACAGTTTTTTTCCCAAATGCCATCACTCTGCTAAACAACTAATTACCACAACACTGTCAAATTAACCACTAAAACTGTATTTCTATCCTTCTCATCCTTACTAGTACCTACCTTTTCCCACTTATGGCTATATCCATGTTGCTTGTATCATGACAACTTCTATTGTTCCTATTATGATTTGATTGCTTATTAGTATCCTATGACTATCACTAAGTGATTCTTGACAAATATACTTTATTTTTTCTTTATGTACACTGAGAGCATATGCACCAAAGACAAATTCCTTGAGTGTCCAAACACACTTGGCCAATAAAGAATTCTATTCTATTCTTATTCATCCTTCTAAAAAGACATACATTGCTTTGAGAAATATTAGAATGAGAAAAATACTGTATTACATAACTGCAGTAGGTTATCCCTATCTTCCAAAAAGTAGGAAAGGAGAACCCAAATAATATTCATAGCCTGATATTGATAGTCGGGGAAGATTTTAGAATGGATCATAAAGTCCTGTATCATATATAGATAGTCCTTGACTTACAATTACAATTGAGCCCAATATTTCTGTTAAGTGAGACATTTGTTAAGTGAGTTTTGCCCCATTTTACAACCTTTCTTGGCACAGTGGTTAAGTGAATCATTGCAGTTGTTAGGTTCGTAACATGGTTGTTAAATTAATCTTGCTTTCCTCTTGTCTTTGCTTGTCAGACATTTGCAAAAGGTGATCACATGATCCCAGAACACTACTGATGTCATAAATATGAAACCAGTCACTAAGTGCCTGAATTTGTGAAAAACAGTCATAAATCACTTTTTATGTTCCGTTGTAAATTCAAAAAGTCACTAAACAAACTATTGTAAGTCAAAGACTACCTTGACTTAAAAATACTGCAATAATAATGAGACTTCAGTGGAATTTGTAGAGAAAAATGTCTTATAAACTAAACTTATTTCGTGTTTGAATCTGGTATCTTGTTAGATTGTGCAAATGATTCACATCTAATACTGTTTTTATAAGCAAGCTAGTTGCAAGCTGGATGGCATGTTTATTAGGTAAATCCACACAATTGGATTGTATACCTAATGCTCATTAAATATGCTCATGAAATATTTTATTATTACCCTGGAAATACTAAATAGAGCTCTGTCTTGGGCCTGATTCAACCATTAATAAATTGGACCAAAATATTTTTTTTCAAAGTCAAGGAGAGAACTAGTAATAAAACTCAGGGGGAACATAATAGTATTTTTCAAATACCACATGGAAGAATATCAAAATCTCTCTATTGTCTCAGCATAAAGGGCCCAGAATAATAGTCAAATCAAGTAAAGGCTCAGGTAGTATTTCAATAGAATTGTGAAAGGGGAATGCACATTGTTCTTTCTAGTTTGTGATTCAGTTTCCAGATTTCATAATATGTATGGTAATCCTCTGTGGAGGACTTTGATGTCTTTCCTCTGGGAGCACCTTTTCAGTGACTCTGGTTGTCCTTATCACTACTACCATCATCATTCATACTGAACTGCTAAGCACATAACATCTTCTAGATTGTGAAAAGCTAGACCACACTTAATCAATCTTACATCTTCAATATATGTGGAGTCTAAACATGGCAAATGTGGGTAGGTTGTGGTAGGTTGGGAAAGTCTGATATGTATTGTTTTCCCTTCTAACAGACCAGTTTTCATGGTCTGAATTGAATAAATTATTCATATTAAAATGGTTATTTCAGTGTCGTATCACATCAGCCATTTTCTAGGCTTCAGAGGGTAGTCATTCCTTTCTTCTCCAATTATATGTTTGTAGATAGCAATAACACATAGACTTATATATTGCTTCACAGTGTTTTTACAGCTCTCTCTAGGCAGTTTACAGAGTCAGCCCCCACAATCTGGGGCCTCATTTTACCAACCTCCGAAGGATGGAAGGCTGAGTCAACCTTCAGCCTGGTGAGATTATATCTGCATAATTGCAGTCAGCTGGCAGTCAGCAGAAGTATCCTGTAGTACTACATTCTAACCACTGCACCACTTATGCATGTGTTAGCCATTTTTTTCTAACACCAGGGCCTCATTAGAGAAACATTAGAGCTCATTGTATAAGAATATCTTATGTTTCATCCTTAATGAGCTTTTTTGTTCCACTGCAATTCCTCAGAGACTATTTTATAGATGCTGCTTTAGAATTACAGTCTGAATTCTGTTGGCCATCCAAACGTTGTTAGCAGCTGATATTTTATTCTCATTCTTGGGCCTGCGTTCATCTCTAAATTAAATAATGCATCTCTTTTATTGCATTAACTTCTGTGGTGTGTTTATTAAGGAAGTAAAGTTCTGTGTACAATTCTCTTGCCTGTTTTCATTGTTTAGTTTAGAAAAATAGATTTCTTCTTTAATCTGATATGACTGAAGACAGTGGCAGCTGTCCACTGCATTATTTGGATTGATTTCAGTTTAAATTCATTGTCCCTGATCATAATCTCACCTGTTAATCAATAGTCAAATTTGTGTTAGAATAAGTACCAATAGAGTTACAATATAAGGAGGAAACTTTCATAAAGATCCATACCATTTATTTTACAGGAACTGCAGAAGAAAATGAGGGTCTAAATGCTAAGGAGTATGTCTGAAATGTTACTAATGAAAAAGAATTTTCAAGATCAAAATTTAAAAAAAATCACATGTAAATTTCAGCAAGTTTCAGGTGCTAATTTGTATCTTATCAGGGCTCAGTCAAGGACAGGCATGTCATACTGGTGACCTATGGGCTGAATGTGTCATGTCCAGACCATGCCCACCTTCGCTCTGCAAAGGCAAAAAACATCACAATATGTCACAATATATCACGTGACATGATTGAGTTTGACACCCGTGCTTCAATACATCAAATGAAGTTCATGATGATCAGCTCAAGTGTTTTGTCAGCCTTCACCTAACTTCAAGTTGCGGAGGTTGAGAAACACTGATCAGATGCTTTCATCATTGTAGGCAAAATAATATCAGTATTTACTAGAATTTCTGATTTGGCAAGACTTTCATAGAGCTGCTTTTGACATGTCAAGGCAGATCACTTTATAGCATCAAAATTGCTTTAGGCTTCGTCCTGTCACTAAAAGAAGGAAATTGAGAGAAGTTTCACACTGTCCAATTTGGCTGAGATTCAGTGCAGATGCTCGTATAGTATTTTGCTTCTGTTTAATTATGTGCCTCAAGCAGTCCTTTTTTTATTATGAGTTTGGCTAGTAGGAAAATAAGTGTGATACAAACAAGGAAATAAACTAAGGTAAGGTCTTCCTATGTTGAAAGATATCCATTACAGTTAGCAGATGAGCTATCTAGAATATTTTTGACAAACTGCAGCCTAAACTACACATGAATGTCAGATGACAGATTTTAACTTGGCAGAAGGTCAGACATCAGCTGTTGCATCAGGAGCAAAATGTAGTGGTTACTGAGCCAAATAGATATTCCAGAAATAGTGGCTCAATCATGGATTTTAATAAATCATATTCATTACAATTGCAATTGTGAACAATTACCATATACCTCTAATTGTTCACAGTAGAATATGATAATATGAATTCTACATTGATCGGATTCCTGGGGAAAATGCACATATTTCTACAAACCTCAGAAGCCATGAATATAAAACCTGGGTATAATAATTTATTAAATAAATGGCATGTGAAAATAAAATAAGAGTCTGATCCAGAGAAGAATATTGACATAGCAATTTCTTTATACTAAAAACAGTGTTTCTCAATTATAGTTGGTTTTGAAAGAAAATAGCTTAAGTAAAAGTGTTGCTTCTTGCTTTCAAATCTTTATGATAAAATAGCAATAGCATGGAGACTTGTATACCGCTTCATAGTGCTGACTCAACCTTGAGCTGTCAGTTGAAGTAGCTTGCAGTACTGCACTCTAACTACTGTGCCATCTTGGCTCTTAAATATGTAAGAATCCTTATTGTGTATTTTCTTATAGCATATGAAATTTGAAATCCTTCCTGGCCAGAGCTGGAATGTGGCTAAGTTTAAGTGTCAGTAGATGCTGGCCTTCGCTCTGGTGGGCCCGCATAGCTGCTGGAGACAGACGGACCTGTTTCAGCACCTGGCACCCAGATGCCCTTGCTTCCCCAAGCATTTCTTTGATAACCTGATTTCCAGGTCTGTTGTGTTTCTTCATCACATTTCTCACTATCATGTACAGGGAAAGAAAAGTCTGTGGGACTAAAAAAGTTCAATCAATCAATTCTAACATCGCAATAATTTTTTTTAATGAGAAGTTGGAATTGATTGATTGAACTTTTGGAGAAACACAATGGATAAACAGAATGGACCACACAATGCAGTTCACTGAAGTCATGAAAAGATTTAATCATTTATGATTTACAACATACTGTAACTGTGTGCTTTTTTGAGAACACTTCATTGGGAGAAAAAAGCGCAGAAAACAAAAGAATATCAAGACTGAAAGTGGTATGCAGAACATTGTATGACATAAGAATTATGGGATATAGGAAATAGAGAAATAGAAGTTTAATAAGGGAATAATAAGAAGTGGAATATCATTTAGGACAGGGGTCTCCAACCTTGTCAACTTGAAGACTTGTGGACTTCAACTCCTAGAAT